>JAODPA010039596.1:19751-36222 GCA_025585075.1 Nepenthes mirabilis | reverse complement strand
TATCATAATTTCTATTATACTGTGATATGTTTCACAAAAAAATTAATGTATATACTAAAAGGTACTCACTCATCTTTTAATGTAATATTTTTTCCTGACCAACAAATAAAAACATGCCATTTGGATAAGTAAAAATGAAACATTGTAATTTTATTAATTTAATTCACGATGCTGTTATTTATTTGTTTATTTATCATAGTTCAATTGGGCTTGCCTTTAACCCTCCGCCGCTTACATTTTCAGTCACTCTCCCTTGGCAGCTAGTCGTCAAGCACACGCTCTAAATAAGGGTTTCTCTTTGCGAGCTCTGAGCGGTCTCCATCTCCCCGAACTCCCCCATTTCTACGTTTAATCTCTCTCTCACACTCTCCCCCGGATCATCAATGGCCGACTCTGAGTGTCGCAATAATCTCTCCGTCACCGCTCCCAATCAGATGCCGAAAGGTATTTCCTTTCAGCTCACATCAATTTTTCTCTATCTTTGGATGCGTGTCTGCTGGCCTGTGTTTCACTATTTATCTAGGCTTTGGTATTTTCAAGATTATTGATTTCAGCTGGCTTTTTGGGAAATTCGAGCGAGATATTTGTGGTTTTATGGTTCGAATAAAGCCCTAGTTTGTCGAGCGAACGCTTGCTTTCATATCTAATGTATCTACTGTGGATATTCTATCAATTTTGAAGTCTGAAAGGATTATTGCGAGGAGTGGTTGAGATAAAGATAGCAGGATAACAGTTCTTGGCGTAAGATATTGTGTAAATTATTATCATGAGGAAACCTTGATTGTACATCTGAAGCTGTTGATCTAGTCGAATTTCCTACATCTAAGATTTTGGGTTTGACTTTTGAATTCAAAATTTCTCCTAAGAAATGGGCGGCAAACCCGAAGCGCTGACCATACTCTCAAATTCTTTTAATGTTTGTGATCCTTTTACATTTTCATTCTATTTCGTGATTGCTGATGGCGCTCTTTGCTTCTCTGCTGGGGAAAGGGAAATCATTGCATTGCCTGTCGCCTGGAAGTTTCATCTAATATTCATTTTTAATTAGGGGAGTTTTGATAGCGAGATGGGGAAACCCACTAGTTTATCATTTGAGAAGATGTTGAGATAATTTCTCTAATGTACTTGTTATAGGAAGCAATAAGAAAGAAAGATGTCTTTCTATAAGTGGCAAAAGAAGATAATATTTGGCCAAAAACTTAGCTTTTTTGTGGTACTATTTTTGTGTGATTTTAACTTCAGAAATGATGTTTTGAACAGTTCTGGTTGATTTTTGTAAATTTGTTTGGCGTAGAGGAATGTGGTTTGACTTTTCTATTTAAATTCGTCTGAAGTTGAAATGCATGTGTGTTCATTTAAGTGTCATAGTTCCTTGCAAAATTTTGTTTCAATATAAATTCATCATTGTTCATAGTTGTCTCCACTGGGATTATTCTTTTTTTCCTTGGATCCTGCTACAGTTACATTTCATTTGCAGTAGAACATAGTTTAGGGATTGCCAGTAAGTTCTTTACACATTCTTTCTCATCAGGCAAATATGGGTCTTGTTGTGTCCGGCTTCTGCCCTTAAAATTTCAAACTTTTCAGGGTCAAGTTTATCATGGAGTATGCGTAGAGATAAGGGCTAGTATACTTGTCCTACAAACTCTAGAGGTCTGAAAAACGGTGCAAAGCTTTTAGAATTAGACTTTATAGACTTTCTTTTGTTTGGTAATAGAAGTTTATCCTATTTTCTCCTGTATGTAGTCGGCAAATGAGTTGAAATTCCCTGGTAGAGCCAAATGGAGGAATTTCTTTTCCTGCTTGCGTAAAATAGAGGACTTAATATCCGTGAGCTTGTCAACTTATGTATTATGCAGCCATTCAAGTTTCTTAATTTATTCTCTTTTGATTTCTGCCTTTTTCTCTTCATTGTTAGGAGTTTGCCTGACGAGTTTTATTGTAGGGGTTTTACACAGAAATACCTACATTTTACACATTTTCCATATAGACACTCCTCTTCATTTTCCAATAAAAAATAATCACATATGCATTAACCATGGATTAAATATTGGTATAAGTATCAGTTTCAATTGTGGATGCATTGGCATTGGTCATATTCGGTGATATTTATAAATATTGTTATTTTTCTTGTATAAAATTATTGATGTAAAAACTTATTGACTTCAACTTCCATATTTATTATAGCCTTAGTTAATGCTCATTCAATAGATATTTCTGGTGTGGTTCCTCTATGCCTAGGACTCCAAAATATGGAACTAAAACCTAAGAAACACACAGAAAACACACGCCTAAGGGATATCAATTAAACTTGAAGTAGATTCTTCATTTTGATCAGTTTTCATTTTTTTTTTATCTCACCTTAAGATCCCTTTGTCCCACTCTAGCTGCCAAAAAAAAAAAAAGATTCTATGATGAACCAAATAATTATGATTATTGAGTTTATACCAATGACAAAAAAAGGATTGTGAATGCAAAATGTATTTGGTGACCAGATGAAAACTGAATTGCATAATGAAATTTAATCATCTTGTATCTTAATATGTGTCAAATTGAGCTTGATGTCCTCTTTTATCATTGAAAAAAAAAAAGAAAAAACTAAAAAGACTACAAAACACATGGATTTTGGAATTCTAAAAAGCAAAAAAAAATAGGTGATACATATTGTCAAATATAATAATATGCCACCGATATGGTGGCATACTATAAACTTTTATGTTTGGACCTCCAGGTACTTTTTACTAATACATGTTAGTCTTAGTTATGGCTTCTGAAAATATCACAAAAGTGCATTATTGTTTTGAAGGAATAAAAACTCATCATGTGATAGGACATGCACTATCGTAATTTTGGAAATTGTGGACTTTTGGATCAACAATCAAGGGTCCAAAATATCAATCATTAAACAACAAATTTTCATGAGAGAGAGAGAGAGAGAGAGTGGGGAGGGAGGGACAGAGAAGGGGAGAGAACCCAGCTGCCCCACTCCCAAGCTTCTCCCCACCCCTCTCCCACCGTAAGTGGCCATGACTGCCCACTGCCGACATGGCCTACCACTGCTGGTGAGTCCTAGTTTTGCTAAGACTTGTCAGGATGGATTTTTTTTTTGGTACTAACTTTTCGAGACATCATGCAACTCCTTCACCAGGGGCTGACGGTGGCCACTGCTGGTGCCTTCTGAAGTTTATTCTTGAAATTTTCATGGGCTATGCTACTGAGCAGCACATTCATTTAAAGCTGCAACTATTGCCTGCAAGGCTAGTTCGCAGCACAATGGATATTGGGGGTTGGCTGCTGCCAGATTTGGCCATTGACAGCTCATTAAAAGGGAGAAGCTTATGGGCAATGTAGGGCGGGTTGGCGATGTGGGAGGAAGAATGGAAGAGGTTATTTTTGTAAAAGCATTGAAAAATCATATGGAAATTGTTACACATTGTACATTATGTAACTAGTAGAGTCATTGCCATGTAACTTGGAGTTCATTGGTTTCTAATAATAGAAACGGCTTCTTGCATGATGCAAGGTTCGAATTTCCCAGATCTACCCCATCCATAGTGTGAGTTTTATTCATTGGACATGGAAATGTGGGTGCTTGATAGAAAAATTAAAAAAAAAATGGTGCTTAAGTCAAAAGTGGCTCTATGTAGGTTTCTTATTTTATTTTTATTTTTATTTTTTTTTGTTGTGAGAAAAACTCTTTATTTTGTGTCTAGAGCCAATTTTCGTGGTCAATTTTCTCTGACAGTCCATGACCTCTCTCTAACTTAAATGCATGTGAAATTCGTTGAGTACATGCTAAGATAACTGCCATTGCTTGTTCATGCACTGATATTTGCTTATGAAAATAATTAAATATATCCATCCACTCTAATTCACTTCGCAATCTGTGTTTTGGAGGCCTCTGTCGGACTTGGTCTGTGACATATTTTTATTGTAGGCTATCATGGTTAACCCTGTGCTTCTTAGACCTTAAATCATAGTATAGTTTTGGGATACATGTTTCACTCGAATGACAGTTGGGGTACCTCAAGGGGAACGAGTGTGGAAATCTCTATATTTTGAGATGTGGTTTTTTGCTGTCTGCTTTTAAGCATTTGGGTGACCACCTTGATATCCTTTGGAGCATGCCTTGAGCAGTGACATAATCATGGTTTTGTCTTGCTATGGCATCATTCTTTAATATATTCTCAGGAGGATCATAAACTGTCTTATTTAGCATTTCAGAAGTTTCAGAATTTTTTTCCAGAACTTATTGCAGCTTGTATGGGAATAAGTCGGTTTTTTTATGTTCAGCACTTATTCTTACCCTATATCAAACCAACTACTGTTTTAGCACTTGTTCTGAGTCAAAATTGCAATTAATTTCATCAATATGAAGAGAAGTAAATGTGTTGGTCTTTTCAGTGAATCAATAATCTTTTGAATCCAGAGTTTGTGGAAAAAAAAGTTCCCTATATCAATCCCTGCTTGTTTTCAGCACTTCCTGTACTACAATTTTCCATTGCCATTGATAATCACATGAATTTTCAACACTTGTTTACTCTCAGCCCATTTTCAGGTCAATGCTATTAGACTGGATCTAGTCCACTTGTTTATCCTTTTGGTAGCATAATTGTATTATGTGGGAGTAAGTCATGGATTATTAATGACTTTATAGATGATGATAGAGTCTCAATTAGCAATATTTCTTTTCATTTAGTTTGTTCCCTTCTTTCATGCCTAAATAAGTTTCCTGTACAATGATTATTATTCTTATGATTTTGATGTTGATGACTTGCTCTGTAATGTTAATTCATGGTGGTACATGTGGCAAATCATCTATATTTATCTGCACTATGGCTAAGAAAGAGACATTTATTTTCAGAAGTTGAATAACTCATTTAAGCATTCTACTGCTATTTGTATTATTAGTAATTTGCTACAGTGTGATTTCTGTGCATATTAGTGATCATGTAGTTTTGAGATAAATGCAAGTCCCATTTGCAGTCAGATGCTAACTTTTGTGCACTGTATCTGCTGGGACATGTTGCCACATGAATGGGATTTTATCATTATGAAATTGCCTCTAATCTAATCCAGATTTGGGGGAATCAGACTTAAACCCTTGAAAACAATTTTTTGGCAATCGATGATATCTTTTCTAATAAAAATTATATATGGTTTGATTATGTATATTTTAAGCGAATTATAGGTTTGCAATTGGGGGTATAACCTTGTGAATACTTTGTTGATCTTTCAAGTAAAATGCAACAAATGTGGAATGAAAGTCTTCAGATTAGTTTAAATTTTAAAAGAGAGATGCTGAAAATTAAAAAAAGAAAAACCTTGTAAATTCTTCCATGGTCTATTAAACCAGTGGGAATAGATTGTATGCTATTTTCAACATATATTTTTGCTGCAGAAATTATTTGCCAAAAAGCTAGAAAATCAATTTTGCACTTACTGTAAATCCTTCTGTGGTCTATCAAACCAGTGGGACTTGATCGTATGCAAATTTACAACATAAATTTTTGTTACACCAATTATTTTCCAAAACGCTATAAAAGGAATATTTCACTTACCTTGGTTTTTGTAACTTATTTAAGGATATCTGCCCACATCTGGCTATACTATTTATTAGGCAACTGAACTTCTCTCTTGGTTGCTGTCAAAATGACAAGAATTTTCTTAAAAAGTTGCCCAACAGCAAATCTAGCATGTGCTAATGTGCCATTATCCTACATAATAGCTCTAGTGGTTGTTAACAGGCTGCATAATATCCTGTGTAGAACTGTTACAGTAAAGGGACCCTTATCTGTTCCAGTTTAATTTTGTATTCACAAAAGAAAGGTCGGGAAGAGTTCCAATTTGCCCTTTTTGTTTTTCTTGTCCAGTTTACTATGATTTCTTTATGTAGTTGGTGCTAGTCATGAATTTCTTATGCCGCCCTAAAGAATTTGTAGTTTTGGGGGTGGGGGTTTGTGTCTGCACTCTAGCCTCTGTTATTACCAAGGCAGTTATATGTTTAATTATTTTGGTGAATGTTATGACAGTTACCCTTTAGTTGATATGTCTGCTTGTGTTTTGCAGATGTGCTAGGATCTGAGAATCCTATTCCGCTTTCTCCTCAGTGGCTTCTTCCGAAGCCAGGGGAGAGTATGTCTGGGATGGCACCTGTGGTGTGTATTTTCTTGTTTTGGCTATTGTCTCATATTTCAAGCTAATGTTATGCATTTAATACTTGTTTGATCCTGGCTCTCATTTCCTTGCTCAATCTAATATTTCAATACTGCAGATGATATTTAATATAACTCTGTTATTTTTAAACATTAAGGCTTTTCAAGCTATTTTCTTCTTGCAGGAAAACCTGGCAAGCCCATTTACTGGTCCCAGCAATCGCTCGGATGCAATGAAGTTGCAAGGTAATGCTGAGGAGCCTGAGAACCAGAAGAAAAAGGATGTGTTCCGGCCAACTTTTCTTGATATGGAATCTGGCCGTCGTGACCGTTGGCGTGATGAAGAAAGAGAGACCAATCCATCCATTCGGAAGGACCGTTGGAGGGAAGGAGATAAAGAGCTTGGTGACAACCGGAGGATGGATCGCTCGCGCCGTGCACCATCTGACCGTCGGACTGATCCAAACAGGGAGACAAATCACGATCAACGTCGTGAGAGTAAATGGAATACGCGCTGGGGTCCCAATGATAAGGAGATGGATAAGTACCTTGACTCTGGAAAACACGGAGATGCCTTTCATGATAAAGGGTTGTCTCATCTGGTGAATCATGGAAAGGATGACAGGGAGGGTGATCATTATCGCCCATGGAGATCTAACTCTTCTCTGAGTCGAGGAAGGGTAGAGCCTTCACATCATCAAACTCAGGTGGCAAACAAAGAAGGTCCTACATATGCCCATGTCCGGGGACGTGGGGAAAATGTTCTATCAACCTTTTCACTTGGTCGTGGAAGAGTTAACTTTGATGCTACCTCTCTAAATAATTTTTCTACACATTCTGAACCTTTAGGGTTTGTTTGTGACAAAAGTGATATTAGTCATGAGGAGCCTGCCTTGTTTAGATATGGTAGGACAAAATTGCTTGATGTGTACAGGGTGATTGATATAAGATCTTTGCACCATTTCTTGGATGGGTTCACACGAGTGTCCTCTCTCACTCAGGAAGAACCTTTGGAGCCTTTGGCACTTTGTGCTCCAACATCTGAAGAATTGGTAATTGTGTATCAATTTCCTATTGTCAACCTTTGTTGATGTTATTCTTAGTTCTGACCATATGTACTGTGGTCAGGCTATTTTGAAGGGAATCAACAAAGGGGACATAGTTAGTAGTGGTGCACCTCAGATCCCTAAGGACGGATATAGCGGACGAAGCGCAGTGGATTTTGCTCAATCAAGACGAGCAAGACCAGGTATTGACCTTGAAGGTCTCTCTTTTCTATGGACGTGTACTGAATTATGTGCGGGTTGACTTCTGTGAATATTGAATATTACTCATCTGAGCAGGCGGTAGAGATGATGCGGCTCTTCCTGATGATGACTCTAATGATAATGCTGACAATCCAAGTGGTCCTTATGCGAATTTCTTAGTAGGCTCTCCCCATGAGATGAAGATCCATTCTTTCGGGTCCGGTGCAAAGATAGAGATCCTTGAGAACCATCAGAACTATACTGATAGCAAGTCCAACAGTGAAGGTATATTAAAATAGGCTAATTTGCAGTGTCCTCCATGTCTATTTTTAGTTATGTTGAGTAGTGGGGATAATATCACTGCTAATACCATGATCTTGTTGGATCTTGTGTTTAGGATATTCATATGATTATATCCATCCACATCCTGTTTCTTAGAATAATTACGGATGATGAATGACCATACATATAGATATAGAATAGTTGGAGGGCAATCCAAGGGGAAAAAAAGAGGGGAAGGTGTATTGATTATCTGGATATCATGCTATGTTCTAGTAGATTGTTTAGGCGATGCATATCTTGTAGGTGCATTTTCGATGGTGTATCATTGCCACATCCTTCCCTATGCTGACTATGTTCTAATGATGGCAAATATGGAAGTTCATTTTTGATTTGGTGTGAAAGCATCCAGTATTCATTTTTTTTTCTTTCTTAGGTAAGTTGGGTTGAATTTTGCTTAACCTTTGCTTGCAGCTTTAAGAGGGGATATTTCATTTAGAAAGGTGGATGATGTGCCCACAAGCTGGGATTCTGAGATCCAGGGGAATGCTTCTGGCCAGTCTGGTACCCCATGGCAGTCCACACCTGTGAGAGATCATGCACATACTCCCACACGTGATTGGTTAGATGTTCCAACTGACGTCCAGGCTAGAAACTCTGACATAGGGTGGCCACAGACAAAGGATAATAACAATGAATGGCAAGGTATTTTGGCTGATTCATCTTATCCTCAAAATGAACCAAGATGGCAGACTAGTGAGGATCATATTATTAGAAGACAGTCATCGGTGGTCATTGATAGGGAGCAGGAATCCAGAAAAATCTTGCAGCCTTCACCAGAGGATCTACATCTCTATTATAAAGATCCGAAAGGTGAAATTCAAGGCCCCTTTTCAGGGAGTGATATAATTGGTTGGTTTGAGTCTGGGTACTTTGGCATAGATTTACCAGTTCGCTTGGCAAATGCTCCTATTGATTCTCCATTTTCCTTACTTGGCGACGTGATGCCACATTTACGAGCTAAAGCTAGGCCACCTCCTGGGTTCAGTGTAACAAAACAGAATGAGATACCAGATGTCTCTAGTAGGTCAAGCCTCAGTAACTTTGGCAAGGTTCTTGGTAGTTCAATTGATCCGATCTGGACTCAACAGAGACGGACTCATAGTTCATCAACCGAGCTTGAGAACAGATTCCTAGAGTCACTCATGTCTGGTAACATGAGCAGCTCCTCTCTGGAGAGATTTGCCTCCTCAGAAGGTTGTTATTTGACTAGATGCTTCTGAAGTATCATGTCTTTGATGTTGTTCATTGTTCTATCTATAAAAAATCTTGTTTTTGATATTTTTTTGTCTCATTTGTAGGTCTACAAGGATATTCTGGGCATAATTCTGGCGGTATTTCTCCAGTGGGAGTGGAATGTGGGGATGCCCTTAACCTCTTTTCCAAGGGAATTACACTTGAACGGCAGAGGCCATTGTCCAGTCCATATCCATATTGGATGGCAAGGGATGCAGCAGCCACAGGCCCAACTTCTGAGAAGCTCCAGGATTCTTCTGTGACACAGGCAAAACTCCTATCCTCCATTGCTGACTTGTCTGGGCAACCTTCTCATACTCAGAATGCAGATATGATATCCATTCTTCAAGGCTTATCTGACAGGTCTTCTGCAGGCATCAATAGTGGACTTTCAAGTTGGTCAAATTTCCATGTACAAGGAGGTTTGGACTCATTTAAAGATAAGATTGACCTGCATCAGGGCCAGAATTTCACTCTTCAAGCTGCATTGGCGATGCAACAGCAGAGGCTGCAACCACAAAACCAAGCATCTATTGCGAATTTACTTGCTATAGACAATCCCTCTAGCATTCTGATCTCTGAGAAGCTAATTTCTTCTGGTCTTTCACAGGACCCACAATTATTGAGTTTGCTACAGCAGCAGTATTTGTTGCAACTACAGTCACAAGCACTCCCTTCAGTGCAGTTCTCATTGCTGGATAAGATCTTGTTGCTTAAGCAGCAACAGAAGCAAGAGGAGCAGCAACAACTTCTGCGACAGCAGCAACAATTGATTTCTCAGGCTCTTGCAGAGCATCAGCCTCATCAACAGTTTGTTGAGCCATCTTATGGGCATTTACAGGGTACTGCTGCAATGTCTGCTGGAATTGCTTCTGTGGAGCAACCACAGCCTCAGCTCTCACATCTGATGTTTCAAGTTGGTTCACAAGTTTCTGTGTCCGGCATGCAGGAAGATAAACTGATGAACTTTGCAAATGTGCCACTACATCCCCGGGATTCTTCTCATACCTCTGATTCTGAGGCCCCTTCTTTGCACTTACCACATCAATTATTCAGTACCCATCAGAAAAGTTGGGCTGGTACTCCGGCTCAAGATGAGGATATTTTGGTGAATGAGTCATCTTTTGTATCTCCAATGCCAGAGAGCCTGCTGGCCCAAGAGGTAGATGGAAAATCTCAGAGTGAACCTTCTTTGATGGAGCATGTCATCACTTCGGAGTGCTATGCACAGCCACCATCAACAGAACAGCTAGTACTGAGCAATTCAAGAGCTGAAGAAGCTGCTTCAAGTGAAGCTGTTGAGTTTAGTGCAGATTCTGTACTTCCAGAGAGTTTGAAAATATCTCTGGCCAATCCCTCACAGATGACTTGCCAAGAGACCTTATTGCCTGAGCAAGCATGTGAACCCAAGGTCCCTTATGCCAGAGCTCCTGCAGAGCCGTTTCTAAATGTTGAGAAACACAATTTTGAGCTGTCGACCATGAAAGAGGGGCCTAATAATATTGAAGTGCAAGAAGTTAGGAAAAGTTCGGAGAAGAAATCAAGGAAGAAGTCTTCCAAGGTGCAACCATCTTCCAACCAGGCAAAGGGTGTATCAAATACAGTATCCTTGCAGCAGTTAAAGCAATCTGAATCTGGAGCCACAAATATTGCACACACAAAATCAGAAATGCTGATTGCTGCTGGAGGGACTCTCGGAGAGGCATCTTTAGAGAAATCCAGGGAAACTCTGGATGCTCCAGAAGTTGAGTATTCTGTAGAAAAAAGCTCATCTAGAGGTGATATTCAGAGTTTGGAGGTTATAGATGATACTGGATCGGTTGAGTGTGTTGTACCACAAAATGTACAAAACTCTCTTCAGCGAGCTTGGAAGCCTGCAGGCAATGTTAAGGCGAAGTCACTTGTAGAAATTCAGCAGGAAGAGCAGAGAAATGCAAAGGCAGAAATCCCAGTTTCTACAATAGCTGCTTCTGTTAGTTCCATTAGTTTGTTGGCTCCTCGGGCTGGAGGTGTCACCAATTCAGAAACTAAAATAGTTAGTGATACTCAGCAGGATGGAATTGATAATGAACTAAATATAAGAAAATCTGAGAAGTCAAAGAGCAAGAAAAGCCAACTGCATGACCTTTTGGCACTAGAAGTTTTGACGTCTAGTGAAACAGATATTGAGGTTTCTGGTTCTGTTGCTGCTCTGTCTCCATTACCAGTTACAAGCACCAAATCAGATGTTATTGGTGATGACAATTTTATTGAGGCTAAAGATACAAAAAAGAGTCGCAAGAAGGCTTCAAAAGCTAAAGGTGCTGGAAGTAAGGTTTCATCTCCTGCTTATTCTGCTGATCTGATGGCTGCAGCCAGTCCTGCCCAGAAAGGCAGAAGCACTAGGCATGAACAGCTGGAAAAGGAAGTGATACCTGCACCTCCATCTGTTCCATCTTTAGGTGATTTTGTTCCTTGGAAAGGGGAGTCCACAAGCCCTTCGCCAGCTCCTGCTTGGTCAACAGACTTTGGGAAGCTTCATAAGCCCACATCTTTAAGGGACATTCTGAAAGAGCAGGAAAAAAAAGTTGCTTCTGCTGAGCCACATTCTCAGATGTCAACTCCTCAAAAACCTGAGTCTAGTCAGGTCACTACTGCAGCTTCGAGGACGATATCTGCCCCATCCCCTTTGAAATCTGCTTTGCCTCGTCCGAACAACTTCCATGCTTCTCAATCAAAGGATAAAGGAGATGATGATTTGTTCTGGGGTCCACCTGATAAATCAAAGCAAGAAATGAAACAGTATGCCCATATCTTTCTTCAGTTTCTAATTTGTCCCATTTATGACTGTTCCAATTTATTTTTCTGGCGATGTCTAACTACAGTGTATAATTATTTGCTAAATAGCCTTACACCATAAAAGTTCATTTTATATATTCTTTATGTGGTGGCTTAGTTCCGTTTCTTTTTTTTTTAATATTAAAAACTATCAATTCTTTGCCATCAAGTGAACTACATGGGTTCATTACCTTCATCCGACATTATTATAGGCGTCATCCATTGCTACTTCCAACGTGCAAGTTCATGTGTGGTGGCTTCCTTCAAACATTTTTTTGGTCTTCCTTTACTTTTTCTACCAAGAGTCTCTTCCCAACTCTACATCATGACCCCAAAAAATGTATATATATACAATAAAACAAAAGAAGAAACCTCTCTTTGAGAAGCTTCATGATTTAGAAAATGAGATGGAGTTGACGTTGGGTTGATTGATGAGACGAGAGGGGAGGAGCAGTAGCAGCAAGGGGAGAAGAAATAGACAATTAGTCAACATTTATACTTATTATATCATTTATCCATAGGTACTCAATCAATAAAATTAAGATCCTTCTATAGAGACATCATGCTACTAGGTTAAGTAAAGAACAAATATAATTTTTTTTATTAATAACGATTTAAAAAAAAGAAAATAATGGTAAATAAAATATGACCTTCCATTGGTATAAAATAAGGAAATAACGATAAAGAAAATATAACTCTCATAGGTATTTTAGAAACTATCATAATTATAGATTTTCATAAATCTCCAAAATGTGGAAAACATGGAAGAACTCATATAAATAAACTAATAAATCAAATCTCTAAGGTGCTCATATTTTTAGTTGTCAAAGAAATTGATAGATGTGCCTCTAAAGCTAGTTCTTCTTGTTTAAGATCTCATGGTTGGCTTTTGATGATAATATACGGGAATACTTTTGAAGCTGGGATGGGAGGGTCAAAATGGTAGCATGTAGTATTATCAGGTCACAGTGGGCTACTTTAACCAGTTGGAGATTTGGTGCATCATTTTGGGATCCACACCTAATTATGGAACCGTACATGATTTAATGATTGATTAATGTGGTTTTATATCCTGTGTAATTATCCTGTTTTTGTTAATATATAATTACTGTTGTAGATCTTAAAGAAAAATGGTTCTCTAGTCACCCTCATTTCTTTTTATGTACTGTGCCTGGAGGGAAGAGTTCTTGGTGCACAGCATTTTCTATCGGTTGATGGGGGTGGGAAAGGGGTTGGGGTTTATCAAATGTTTCTCAAAATGGTGTAATTGGTGTCTTCTATCCTGTAGATGATTAAGAGATTCAATTTCCTTGTTGTACCTTTTTTTTTTTATTGGCAAGTGATTTCACACAGCCTAAAGAGAGTTCTGAAAGGGTAGTCATCTACCACTTGTACCACTTCGTTGGGAAATATTCAGGAATTGGATGTCTAGGAAATGATGAATGATGATTCACGCTTTAGCTTTTGTATTATGGGCATGTCTAGAGACTGTGGCCTTTGAGACTGCACAAAGAGAGAACCAACTTAGGAAGAAGACTCCTGCAGAATTCATCTTATGCTAATCTGTGGAATAAAGACTCAGCAACACATGTTTGTGCTTCTCTTCGCGTCCTGGTTCCTATCACAATAGGATCATTCCTGGAAGCTGTGGCCTTGGGGTGTACAAAGAGAGAACCAACCTGGAAAGTTAAATCCTGCAGAGTTATTTTATGCTTGATCTGTGGAATAGAGACTCAACAGTAAATGTTGTTACTTATCTTCTTTAAGCTGCAACTTATGGATTAGAGATTCAGCAGTAAATGCTTTGAGTTCTCTTTGTTGGGCTTCCATAGGTATCTCTAACCATTTTGGACTTATAAGTTCCTTGGAATCTATCTGGTTTGTGTAAGCTGGAGGCATTTATGCAGCTGGCATAATATCTGCAGATGTGCATTGTATTAATCCATTGTCTTTATAGGCGTTTTGCTTGGAGAATCACAAATGGTTCTAGATTTTTTATGTTGAAATTTTATTGGATCAGGCAATGGTAACCATGAAAATTAAGCAGTTCATTTGGTGATGCTAAGAATTGGAGTGACTTTTTCTGGTGCATTTGACCGGATGCTAGCTGCTATTTGATATGGAAGATAACAGGTTCTCTGCGGGAATTGGAAGGTGGAATACTAGTCTTTTTTCCCTGGTAAAACACCTGGGTTCAAAAACCAGACCCAAAGAGGGGCTTATTTATGAATTGGTTTAGCGAGAAATGGCAGCATGAATGAAAAGATGAAAGAGTATGTGGTGGGATTTTAGGAGGAGAGTGATTGATTGGAAAAATTCAAGTGGCAATGTGCCTTCCTGCTGCCTCTACATTTTTTTTTTGGGGAAAGAGGTGGGGTGTTGTTACCTTGGCCATGCACATAACTGTGTGAGACTCATTTCATAAGGTGTGTGCCTAGACTCTTATACATTTTTTTGAGGTGCAAAATGCCCACCTTTAGGGCTGCCTAGAATTTTCTTTAAATTGAACTTGTGAATTAACCATTGGATTAAATTATTAGCAGTAGTATTATCCCTTAGACGATTGCAACGTTGGAAGTTGTGAGGGAAATCACTTGAATTTGTATTCGATGATGATTTTGTGGCATGGGATTCTGTTGCTAGGGTTTTTTAAGTAAATGGATATGTAGTGCACTAGATTTGGAATTACTGTAAGTGACACATCAAGAAGAGAAGCTACATTCTCTTCGGCTGGTGCTTCTTACACTGTCTCATTGGAGCTTTTCAATGAGTAAGATGGTAAGAGAGGATAGATGGATAGGAAGATGACATTGGAGCCTGTCAATCTCATGAGGGGGAACAAAAACTTCTATTTGATGATGATGATGGATATCAGTCTTTGATAAGAGTAGTTTGAATTCATTAATTAATTATATTATTCTTGTGTGTTTGCAAAGAACTATGTTTATTAATGTGATCTTTTATATTAGTTGTTGAACTATGAGCTTATGGTGATGCCTAGCACATTTTTTAGCAGCTGAAAATTCATTACCAAAACATCATATGCATGTTTCATAAATGTAAACCTAATTTCCATCAGGGTCAAGCTTGTGCCTCGCATCTAGGCTCTAAGGTCCCCTTGCACCTCTAACAGCATGCTGAGGTGGTGTCATAGTGAGGTAGATCCATGTGCCCTTTCGTGGGTACCAAGAAATGGTGGGAGGATGGTTCACATAGCAATTCCAAATAGCCAGGGGTAAGCCCCTCTCCTCCAGAAGGGCAGTTTTTACTTCTGTTTCAGATAGGGATCTTTGGTCTTGGGAGAACAAAACCTCTTACTTAATAGTTCAAATAGAACCAACAAATTTTGGAGGTGAGTGGTCTTGCATCCATTGATGGAAATATTGGGACTTTCTGATATCGATATTTTCTGATATTGTGATAACATCATGATATGCCTTTTGTGTCGGCTGACAAAACTGATATATTGGCCAATACAGTCAATATATCGCCTGATATGATTCTATCAGCTTATCATTTTTGAAATATTTTTTGGTTTGATATATTCGATATTAATATTTATTATTTGATATGTTCGATATCAATTGACCACAACCTATGTTGATACTAATACTAATATTTTCATCCATGCTGTATCCCATAAATATTGGGTGATTTACATCAAACCCTTTGCTACCCATCTCTGGGACTGCAGTTTTCTTTTCTTGGAAAGGTAGACCATGTTGCTGGTTTGCATAAGCTGGTTTCATAGGTCATATTGCTCTGAAGCTGTCCATGGATGTTGATTTTTTTTTACAGGGTTGAATGTATTTTTGCATGTGGTGACAATTACTGCAGAAATTTCAGATATGCTTGAATAGCAGTATATGATGATGTATAGTAATTTTGTTGAACTCAGCTCAGTTGGTGAGATTGCTTTTAGTATACATTTCCTTTAAGGACGTAGATGGGAATCTCGTCTTTCATTTTGTTTAGCTTTTCTGATTTTGTTTTTGTGTTACCACTAAAAGAAGTCGTATTTTCATTTTACATCATTTCAGTTTAGCTCTTCAGGGGAATTGAACTATAAGTGCTCTAAGAGTTTCTTCTCTCTGTTTACACCTTTTCTTCTTATCAGGGCAGAGTTCCCACAGCTTGTCGATCATGGAAGCTGGGGAGCCAAAATAAGTCCTGTAAAAGGATCTCCTGGAGCCTCTTTTGGAAGGCAGAGATCTGTTGGTGGTAGGGCAATGGAGATTTCATCCTCACCTGCTTCTAGCCGGTCGTCCCTGAAAGGGAAAAGAGATGGAAATTCTAAGCATTCAGGTAAAGTAACCTTTAAGCTTGTGAAAAATCTTTGTTGGGTGGAAAATTTTAAGCTTATGAACTTCATTTCTGAAATTTGTTGACCTTGTGGGTTTGCTGCCATGCAGAGGCCATGGACTTCAGAGATTGGTGTGAGAGTGAATCTGTCAGGCTTACAGGGAGCAGAGGTATCTTGTGTTGCTTGTTTTTAACTACTACTACTATCTGATTAATGCTTTTTGGTTTGTCAAAAATTCAAGGCAGTTTCACTGGCTTAATTTCGTTGTTTGTCGAATTTGATATTTGGAATCTATATTTACTATTACCACATTGAAATTCTCATTGACATTCCAGATCATGAAGCTTGATTATGATTTCTTTTTCGCTTTTTTA
>JAODPA010039596.1:0-19655 GCA_025585075.1 Nepenthes mirabilis | reverse complement strand
GCTTGATAAGATTTCATGATTAATTAAGTCATTGTTTGTTTGTTTGTTTTTTTTTTTTTTTCTGTCTTTAGATACAAGTTTCCTGGAATTTTGCTTGAAGCTGCCTAGATCAGAGGCTGAGATAATTTTGATACAAAACCTTGGGCCATTTGAAGCTAATCAAGAGTTCATTGATAAGTTTCTGAACTATATGGAGATGCTGCCTGCAGATGTACTTGAAATTGCCTTTCCAGGTCGGAATGATCACGAGGTCACCGCTGCTGGTGCTGGGGACATGATTTCTGACAATGCAGGTGCTGGCAACTATGATGGAGACATCATGACAGGTGCTGATGGATCGGCAAAAGGAGGTAAGAAGAAGGGGAAGAAAGGAAAGAAGGTTAGCCCGTCTGCATTGGGTTTCAACGTGGTGAGCAACCGCATTATGATGGGTGAGATCCAAACGGTGGAAGATTAAGAGAGGTCTCAAGGTAGCTGTAAATACATTGTCTGAAAAACTCTGTAAATGATTTTTACGTAGGATTTGCCGCTTCTACTACCCCTTCGTCCCTCTTATAGAGTGACATCAGCAGTAATCGCTTCACCTGCTCAGGCAATTTTTGTGAAGTAATATTTGTGAGCTGAGCCCTTTATTTTGTGGCCTTAAAGAAACTGCAAAATGATTTCATTGAGATTCACTTGTTGAGCATGCTGGATCTTCCGGAATTTCTTAGTTGTATGATTTGCTGAGATCTGATCTATGATGAGTAGGAATATTGGACAGCTAACTAAATAATTTTAGCATCATAGACTTTGTCGCTATCAATTTGCTGTTGATTATGTTGAGCTGCTTTCATATCTACCCTTGCAGACCACCATCGTGCTGCGCATGTTATTTTTTCGTTAGGCAAGATCACAACATAGTTGTGCACTTGTTGCCCACAATTGAATATTTTTCTGGAATATCAGTTTCCAATCTTCAGTTACTAGCATACCATCAATGGATGGACGCAGGTGCTGCATAGATCAGCAAATCCATATTCTGTGATCAATAATTGGGGTTGGATGCATTTGCCCACGCATTGGTTGGCAGGATATCTTGAAATCACACAGTGGTGCACCATGACAGAGTCAAAGGAGGGTGCAAGTGCAGTCAAGTGAACCTAAAGAGACTCGCGGGTTTGCAGATATAGTAAAGAAGAACCATCAAGCCTGCCTTGATCATCATTGATGAGTGCATGAATTGCCTGTCCAATGATACTAATCACATCAATATTATTTCTGTAGCGATTTCACATTGCCAGAACAACCAAATAATGCCTGAGAATTCCTGTACTCTAGTAACAACAGTGCCTTCAAATATAAAAGTGTGATGATTTTCTCTGCCCTTGGAACACATGGAAACTACAATTGGCTTTTGGCTATAGATGGAATCTTTGAATTTGCTACGATAGCCTTGTCATATTGGCAATTTCCAGGAAACTGATTGCATCAATTACTAGATGAAAACCGGGCGTGGGCGGGGTGAAGTGTTACCCATAGACGCATCCTCAGCTCGTTTGCTTGGCTTCTGCATTACTGGTGGAATTAGTTCTCCAGTTGGCTTCTGCATTTCTGGTGGAATAATATGACAGGTAGCTATAGGAGTCCAAGGTGGACGCTCCAAATTCAGGGGCTGGCAGATGATATTGAGGAAGGTTTATCATGATGAGTAATGGTAAGCGGGCCCTGTTTCCTGGAAACTCTGCTCTGTGGGAGCTGAATTCGGTAGGAGGGGCTTAGATTTGTGTCGGATGAGGTAATGGGAGGAGGGGGAGCATTTAGAGGCATCTTGGTTTTTACCTCAGTAGAATTAGTGCTGCGATGATCTGGAGGGACTCCATTGGGCACCGTATCTCCTGAAAGGGGTGCCCTGAACGTGCGTCCACGGCCATAACATATATGATATTCAATCCTCAGAGGATCCCCTTCTATGGCAAATTGGGCAAGTCGGGGTTTGTTTAGGTCAATGCTAGTGGCAATCGTGGCCAACTGCCTCTGTCTGCCGCCAAGTGTTCAGATCAATCTTGACTGGCTACCCAGTTTACGATAGACCGTAAGACTTCTTTTCAGTTTTCCTGACTGTAATACTAAATTTAGTTGAAATCCAAAACAATCACCTTTTAGCCGTTTGAAGGGTTCCACATAGATTGAATAGAGGTCCATAGGGCCTCACAGCCAAGAGGGCGGCGGTAAGCTTCACCAAGGCAAAGGTTCATAATCTTCATTAAACCTGGCCATCTAATAGAATATCCTTTGCGTTAACTTTAGTGAGTAGTTCTTAAGTAGTTACGTTTACCCATGAGTTTATTAAATTAAGAGATGGATGGCCGTCTACCCCAGAGGTTCGTTGAGATGTCACCTACCTTTGCAATGCCGTCTTCTGTCTCATCGATCGTGGCTCTCGGATCTTGGCCCACGGACATCGGCATTTCAAGGACCGAGAGCTTCCTTCTGATGGATCTGGGGACTTCATATCTCAGAAGCTGTTCACAAACTTCATCGCACTAAAAATCGATCGGATGAATTTGATTACTTTTGATTTTTGCGTGCGCTGTCTACTTCCCTAACTCTCGCATAACCTTCTTGGCCTCCGGTTGCCATTTTCTTCGTCTCTATGAGGTGGGGTTGAGCCAGGGGGAACTGTCTCGAGAGTTTCAAAGGAAAGCCCAATTGTTTTTCAGCTATTATAAAATATGATAAACCGTCTAATATGAAAAACTAAAAGTGTAATTTTATTAATAAAAGAATATGGGCCAACGTATAATATTTTTTTTTGACTAAATAAATTTGTCATTCGATATAATGGATTAAATATTGAGATTCAGTAAACTAAATTGTTAATAATTTAATAAATCAATGTTTTTATATATATACAACTAGAGTACATCACGAAACTCCTATAAACGAGTCAAGAGGGGCGTTAGCAGGATCGGCAGCAGAGTTGCATGGGGTGTGAATATTACTCCCACTATAGTCAGAAGCATCAACTGCTCCTAAATTCCTAAGGTTAACACGGTCGAATCTCATTCCAGGCTTTGATCTGGTAATAAAACCATTGCATGCTTGAAAGTCCCTTTGAATCTAGACTCAAGCATGCCTCCTAACTCATTAATGCTGACCAACCTGTGGTAATCTTGATAATAGCGAGACTGAAAGGCGAAAAGCTGTTGGGACAGTTCACAAACCTGAGCCTCTGCCACCTCAGCCCGCTGCATGGGTGACTCCATCTAATGGCTTGCTTCCTTTTCCTTGTCATCTTCCGCCACTTGTTTCTCTATAATACTGACCCGGGCTGAGAGCTCCTCGATCATGGCTTGGGAATAGACGAGCTCCTCTTGAAAGGACTCCACAACAATGACCGAAGAGGCAAGCCGCTGAGTTTCTAACCCAAGGACATCGCTTTATCAGCCAAGGAGTGGGCCACAGCAATTCCCTGCAAATATAATGTGGTTGGATGCATTTATATTTAATAAATATGATTAACCCGAGGAAAAATAAATAGAGAAAGAACATCTACCCTCATTAAAGTGAATAGGCAATAGTCAGCCAACCATTAAATGAGCGAATTCGCCAGCTGCATGGCATCACAGGGAATGATAGCAGCCCGACTCATATCTGCCCCCATCATGATATCCATTCCGAACAAAGTATCAGTTGCCTGGACACTCCAATCTGGACAAAATGTATATGATGATAGTGGAGCGTAACAAAATTTATGGAAGAACACGTCCAGAATCGATTGCTGAGAGGGGGCTGCCACACATGACCCTATCCCTAGGCCAAGAGCTAAGGCGCTCAGAAACATCATGGACAGGTCGGTGCTTGAAGTGCTTTGAAGCACCGACATCGTGCTGGGAGCGAAGGTGCTTGGAATCACCAGGGACTAACCGGGAGATAAGGAGCTCATGAGCACAGTAGGCTGATCAAAAGTGGAGGCACTCAATGATTTGGACGAAACAGCAGTTGAGGTACCCACATCTGATGTTGGACAAGCAATAGCTAAAGCAGGATCCAAACCAGTAGACCGATGACTAAAATATGCAAACCCTACTATACTGGACCCGAAGATGGAGCCCACGGTAGGCATTACCAGAGATGCAGGCGGGAAAGCTACGAGCAAATGCTCCAAGGCTAACAGAAAAACTAGTTGTGACGATGGCCTCCTGTGACGCCCTGCTCGACATACTGATTCTTGCCTCTGGTAGTGTTTACTCTGAGTAGGACAAAGAGTTATTGTCCTCTTCCGCTTCGGCCTCCTCTAAATCTTCATTTGATATGCTAGCCATCGAGGATGACTCCAACCTTGTTGCGTTTTCCCGCTTTGATTTTCGGCGCTCCATAGGTAAGGCTATGGAACCCAAGCGAACCACCAGCCTCCTTTTCTTGTTGAGATGAGATTTTATCCCAAGTACTTGATTTGCTGCCACCTTCATAGCGACGGCTAATCAAATCTACTCCATGGCGGGGCTCCACCCACGTCCAAAATTTTTTTCCTTTCAAATAGGAGCCCGTTTCACCCGGCTTAATCGAACGCAATAAAATAAGTTCACCTTTAATGGAGTGAAGATCTATGCCCGATATATGCCCACAGAAGGTGGGGTTCAACTCACCCCACCCGGAAGGTACGAGTCACACACAGTCACATTTCAGAAAAAAGAAAAGAGATTTTCAGTTTCCCACGAAATCGGGTTTCCGCCTATAAATTATGGAACCCTCGAGAAGAAATATAAAACTAGTCAGAGTTTCTGCTCCTGAATTTAAACATGGCCCTAATGACTACAGGGGACACTAAATGCTTTTGCTAATAAAGATATATACATATAGCTACTATATACCTCACAACATTAGGTTTAAGCTGAGCCAGCAATATACCCAAAGCCTGTACAAGCGCCATCAATTTCGAAGCAAGTAGAAAACAGACACCCACCTTCAAAGAGGCATCATAAATGGCAATGCAGTTCATCAGAGACGAAGATGCTCTTTCGTCTGGATCAAGCACTATCATCTCACAACCTAAAGGAAACCCATATCTCCATCATAATGCTGATAATTCATGAATTGAAATATGCAAAGGTATATCAAATACATTGTCGAGGGCCATCATGAGAGACTAGATGTCGTAAATATGAAGGGGGTGGCCCTTAGATAGGGAGCCCCCCCCCCCACCTCCCACCAGGCCCGGCCAACACTTGGCACAACATGCCCAGTGCCAGTGCTCGAGATGTAGGGACAACACCTGCTTTCCCAGGTGTCGGCTCCACACTGATCTGGGTGTCAGCCTCATCCGACCCAATTCGGTCACAAGGTTGGTCCTTGGCCGACCCCAAGTCGGCCACCAAGTTCGACCCTTGCCCAACCCAACGGGTTCATGCCACGATCAACCATAGAGCACACCAGGTGTTCGAATGAACAAACCATTTAGACAGACAAATAGTCCGGATAAACTAAGAGTTCAAATGAACTAAAAGTTTCAGAAACCAAAAGTTCAAATAAACAAAGAGTTCATATGAACCAAAAGTTCAAATGAACTAAAAGTTTGGATGAACTAAGAGTTCGAATGAACTAAAAGTTTGGATGAACTAAGAGTTCGAATGAACAAACTATTCAGATAAACAAAAAGTTCAAATGGACTAAGAGTTCAGATGAAATAGAAGTCTCGATAAATCAATAGCTTCCAAGGTTGAGGTTCAACCTCGAAAGCTAGGGGGCTAGTTTTGGGACCTAATGTGATGGGTCAGCCCTAATAAACTAACGAAAAAAATCTGAGTTAGTAGCCTATCCAAAATAATATGTTTGAGCCCAATATGCAGGATCCAACCCAAATAATACTAGCCCAGGTCGCAAATGATTAACAATTATCTTGACATGACAATTACTTAAGGTACCAGACGAGGGTTGTACTGCTTCGACTAAAACCGTGCCACCTTAATTTTTAAAACGTTGTCAAGGCTTGGAAAGGACTTCTTGAAAGAGGCTGGCCCTAAAAGCCACCTAAAATGCAGCCAGGCGGGGGTTGTGTCTGACGTCATTAAGTCTGGTGAAAGAGGCACAGCTGGGAATTATGGTTGAGGTGCCACTAGACCTAGGTGCCAGCCTAGAGCACAAATGGGCACATCAGGCGCCAAATTTTCGAGTACTGAAAAATTCGATATGATAACTTATGCTACCCACGCGTTCAATCAAAATGATGCCACAAATACAGGTGTGCGTACGAAAGATAGCTCTCCTGATCAGCCAACCTTTGCCAATAAAAGGGAGAATACCTCATGAGTTGAGTAAGCAGAGAAAGAAAGACATCAGGCAAAAATATGAGAAAGAATTTTCTCTTAATATTCTACTAAATACTTACATAAGCTAGCCGTCTCTCATTTTACATAAAACTTATCACCAGGAATACCCTTTAGTGACGGTTTCAAATCTCCTCCTGAGCAAGATGCCAAGATTAGCCGGTCTCCTAATTTTCATTCATCAAATTGAACATGTACTAACTTAAGTGTTGAAAGAGTCTCCTAGAATGATCCACGGGGCCCTTAATCGAGCTTTATTTTATTTGTGGTGTATGGAAAACCGGTTTAAGGTTTCAGATCACGCTCTAACATAGATTGCTAAAAGATTCGGGCCAAATCAATTTTCGGGTACACATTAAATATAATGTCCATTTCAATAAGAAACAATTACATTTTCTTCCATAGAAAGCACTCTAGGCATGCACCTTAGGTCTCAAAAAAGGGTGTGTGCCTTTTATAATGAGCCTTGCCTAGATAAGTTAGACAACATTGGATAATATGAAAGTAAATGATAGATGTTGCAAGCAAGTGCATGAGGTGTATGAAATACCTAGCATCTATTACTTTAAACCTATATTTAGCTTCTAAGATAACAACAAATTAGCATTCCAATCATCATGCCATAAACAAGCAAATATGGCTACGATTTAGTGCCTGTTTTCCTAACCTTTGAAACAACTCCCCCATGCTTGATGAGCTGGCTAAACAACAGTTCCTATCACAAAAAGCTTTTGAGCATCAAAGAGCGTTTGTCTAAAGAGCTTTCTTGAAAAGCTTATTCAGGAAGCTAAAACTCGAAATAATTTAATATGCAATCTGAGGAGAGCATCTTAATTCAGATTTAAGGGGGGGCATTTTATTATGTATCCCAATGCCTGGTAGGTAGTAGTGAGTCTGCCAAGTTCTTAACCTCACCCTGCCTACATGATTTTTTAAAATCTTGGTGAAGAATAGTGCAACACAGTCCCCCTCCCCCCCCCCCCCCATTAAAGTTGTTTATGGAAGAAATAATGTTCTAAAACGTTCATACTCAAAAAAAAAAAAGATTTTATAGTTGACAATTAGGTAGAACAACTCATATAGAAAAGTTGAGTACATATGTAGGTATATCGCAACTTGGGTTTGAAAATCGATATTGGTAATTAGAGGAAAATATTAATCAATAGGCTCGAATTGAATATTATAATAAAATGATGATACAATTTAAATTTTAATACACTTAATGAGTGTTCAATTTAATATTAAAGTTCCATTAGAAAAAAAAAAACATTGAGGTCGGGATTCCTTGGTTCCCTTTTTCCACTTGTCCTTATCATTGTAACATTAGATATTCTTCTCTAACGAGTACTTGGTTACCTCTATCTTTTCTCTTATTATTGTATATGTGCTATCAAGCTTATCATTATCACTAGTACCCATTGATAAATTATTCGATACTTTATGCACTATGCTGAATTTTAAAATTTGATATTTTTATTTTAGTATTATTCAACCTTCCATCATACTCACTGTAATATCTAATTAGGATTTTTCATGTGACTTTTTATTCAACTTCGAATATAATACCCTAACCTTTTTGTTCAAGCGTAAGAAGGCTGAAAATCGATTTCGACCCAGATCGGCAAAAGCCGGTTTTAAGCGTAAGAAAGCTGAAGACCGATTTCGATCCAGATCGGCAAAAGCCGGTTTCAAGCGTAAGAAGGCTGAGGACCGATTTCGATCCAGATTGGCAATTATTTGAAAAGCCGGTTTCAAGCGTAAGAAGGCTGAAGACAGATTTCGATCCAGATCGGTAAAAGCCGGTTTCAAGCGTGAGAAGGCTGGAAGCCGATTTCGATTCAAATCGGCAAAATTCTGAAAAGCCAATTTCAAGCATAAACAGGTAGAAAGCCGATTTCAATTCAGATCGATAGAGACGTTTTCAAAGACAAGCTGGCTGAAAGTCGATCTAGAATTACAACTGGTTGATGACGGATTTAAACTCGAATCAGCGAAATATTAGAAGAAGAACTCCAGTGACCCTATCAGAAAGGACATATCGCCAGATTAAGAATTTTAACCTGCCGACATGGGGGACTAGTGATGGGTACAACTGTATATGATTTACTTTTATGGCCCATTAAAGAAAGCCCGTTGAAGAAGGCCCATTAGTTTTGGAGTTATTGCAATTAACACGTGAAGATGACAGTTATGAGAGACGGTTGTACAACCGACCGAACCAATGGTAACGGGTAAAAACTGACGAAGATAACCACAAGGGAGAAGAACGGACATTACCGGTATGATAAAATTAGGAAGAAAGAAGAAGAAAAAGCTTATAAAAGGAAAGGACTTTCATAAAGAAAGGGGGGCTTCTTTCTTTTCAATAGAGAGAAAGAACAAGCGAATAAAAGAAAAACGTTGTGATGCCTAAATTCAAGACTTCTGTAATTCACTGCTTGATTTATTCTATCATGATCTCAGCAATGAATGCTTTTCTTTAGATCTTGAATCCATAGTCGCATCAATATTATATCAATGTTATTTCTAAATTAAAAATTCTTAGATTTAATTTTGTTTCTAAATTATCATAGGAAGAAAGTAGCATTCCTTATGTAAGGATCCTAACTCTATTGTTTAATTCAGTGTTAATGAACTGAATAAATTTGAGTGATTGTACTTTCATTTTCCTCTCTATCTGGTCTCTACTCCTCTCTTTGATCTTTGTTCTTCCTCTGCTTCTCTTCCTTTTGTTCTCCTTCCCCTCACCTATTTTTCCCCCTCCCCTACATCACTTAGCTTTACTACATTATGAATATCGAATACTACTAAACTCCAATATCCATGCCATTCATAGAATTCTAAGACTTACAGGCTATCACAAGTATTTAAAGGGTTGAAGGAGATTTTGGAATAAGAAAACCTAATTTACTATTGAAAAAAAAATTCTGTCTCACACTCACTCAGCTTCAATAATAATGGAAGTAGCAACTATGTCAAGTGACAAAGAGGCATTTATAATGAAATGGAAAAATAGGGCTTAAAACGCAAGGGAACACAGCCCAGGGAGACTAGCACACATGTATCATTCATGTGCACATTAGGTACTAATCAAAGTCAGAGTAGCACACGTGCATTCTTCTTGAGAGAGTTTATCTTACGATCCATTAGGATACTAACCAATAATGGAAATGACTTAATTGTAACACGGCTAGGACGATTGTCTTGTCACAGAAATCAACAAATTCAATAGACCTAACAGTTTAGTATTTGTATCTCTTATAATATTTATTTTTGAACTGTTAGGAATTTAATGAAGGAGGGAAAGAGTGAGAGAGATCCAACTGTATCTCAGAAGAGGGTGAGCCTAGACAATGAGGCAAAGGCTCCATTTGAACTTAGAACTCATGAGTTTAAACCATGAAAACAACGTCATTGTATTGCAAGGGTTAGGTTTTCACATATTGATCACAATGATCAGTAAAATATTCCATCTCTACCCTCTTTCATTGTCTTTTCCTAGGCCCTTATGCAATTGATCAAGATTTTTCTCCCAACATTCTTCACAATAAATCTCATGAAAACCTAAAATACTATAGGTGTCAACCAACTCAGCAGAAACCACACAAGCTTGCTGTTAGATTTTGATACGTTTTGCATAGTAAAGGTACGGAGATTATAAGCTTGTTTAATTTGATTTCTTGATTTTATAGTGTGCAATGGATTTCTTCACATAAAAAGGGCAGATTACAATTTTAGATCCTTCCCACCAAGAGTAGTTCTTTAGAACCATCCACATTAAGACTTCCTGAGTTTGGGGGTAAGATAGCTAAGAAAGTCCTACTTCACAAGATCAGGATTCCCGTTTTATTTCCTGGCTTATTCTAGGTTAGCGAAAATCCATTGTGGAAATTTTTCCTTACAGTTGGCTTGCATTAAGAACCCTTTGACTGCTCTAAGTCCTCATAAGAGAATAACTTAGACCCTAAGAAGGGTAAATGAGTTTGGAAAACAAAAGCCAAAGGTACTTTCCGAAGTGGCAAACTCTAGTGGCAAAATACAGAAAAGTACTTTCCAAAAGGTTAAGTTCCCCAGGAAGTGGCAAACTCTAACCAAACGAGCGGAAGTGTCAAAATTAGATTGAGAATGAGAGAAGCTACTGTTGGAAATTGTGATGACAGAAGGAAAGTCTCTTAAGTTTCATATGCAATCCTGGTGATGCTTTGGTTATATACCATGCATTTTGAAGAGTCATGGAGTTGTTCATAACACAGCACAAACTTTAGTTACCATGGTAAAAACTGCATCTTATGGAACTGTTCATAACAAAGCACGGTCTAAGGACGTAAAGGTAAAAACTCCATACTATACAGTACTTTGGCAAAGTGCTCAATACAGGCTTCTTTAAAAGAAACAAAAAGACATGCTTCATACTCGGTTTTCTTCTATGGTAGCAAAGAATCCCCTCCCCTAGTTTGAGAGTTTGGACCAAACTCTAAATGCTGATATCACCCACAAAGAACTCGCACTAGGTAAGTATAGGCACACAATAGCACGAACCTAACTTGTAACTACAAACCCAACTGCAATGTCCTAAATTATTTTTACTATGCTAATGTGTATGGTTGCCTTACATCTGCTTTATACACAAGTTTACCAATGTTGACATAGATGATCAGCAGCCCTGCATTACAGAGGGTGGTCAAATCATCCAAAACAATCACCCCCAAGTGACAAAGGACCAATATTACTTCCGTTGTGAATGTGCATCCTCAACCCGACAAATTATGCAACATGAAAAAAATAAGTGTTGAAACAGATTTGATTCCTTTATTTACTTCCCAGTGCTAAGAGGCAAACATGGGCAAATTAATCCTTGACCTCATTCAAGGTGTACAAGCAGTTAGACCCACTTTTTCATAATTATTTAAATTCGTAACAAAAACAAAAAAGTGATCATCGAATGAACAGATCAGCATTTAGAATCAAAGCAATTTTCAGTGTCACAGCTAAATCCTTGTTTATATTGAAAGGGGGACTTGTTATGAAACACCCAGAACAATTAACTATAATCTATAGAAAGTAACTATGTCCAGCATAGCTGATCACAGACAAACCACTGGAGCAACAAGCAGGTGTTGTCAAGTAACACATTCATCCCTAATTCAAAATCAACTGGGAATGGGAAGGAAAACTCCTTTGATTTTGTCATAAAATCATCTGCAAAGATTGATTGCCTCCCATAAAAACAATTCAATCCTTCTTTGGATGTATCACTATTGTACAATAAACATTGGATGCCGGTAAATGCAGTCAAGAATTCCTGAATTTTCATTTTTTAGCAGAGGGAGCAGGAACAAAGACTGAAAATTTTACATCAAACTGAACACAATTTCAGCGTGTTGAAGCAGCACCTAAAGCATGCATACCTCAAGGGTACTCCAACATGCCCCACAATAATTATACCCTTACCATAAACAGGAAACCAGAATCACAAAATCACAAATTTTTTATCTATAGAACTCAATCCACCTGTTTATTACTAGAAATGAAAAAGAAAAAAGAATCAAAATTTCTACTTCTCTCTTGGTGTAGTCTTCTAAAGTGAAACCACCAGAATGGTCGCCATCTGATCTAGATATCTTATCAAGCACACAACTGGTTGAAATTCCCACCTCCCAAACATCTCCCCCCCCCCCCCAAAAAAAAAAAAAAAAAAGAGGGAAAAGGGGGAAAGTTGAATGTTTAGCAATCCCCTTCATGCACCTACCCCAGAATGTATAACCTTGACACCCAGGAAGGGAAATGCAGAACAGATATAGTACTGATTACATAAATAAAACTGGGTGCTATCAGTTCATCCCGGTGTTTCAAATTCTATAATATTAGCGAATAATAGATATTCAAAGGGATTGGGCAAACATGGCTCATCAGACTGCAGATTATTTTCCAGTTTTACAATTGCCTTGCTACATTGTTGTACGCATATTCTCTGTTTTTTCTTAGTATAATTGTTCTTTTGCTTCCAGGAAAAAAAAAGGAAAGAACAATATCCACTACTCATCTACATCAAAATGACAATAGTCAGTGGCTTTTAGATTCATTTTAATGTTGTTTAGTGAAGTGAACCATACTCGCACAGGAATTGTCTGCCTTACATGATTTACTTGAGTCCCTTGATTGTTCCAGTTGCTTTCAGCACCAAATTTATTGGGTGGAGGGGCCTCACAAGGGCCTTGAATTAAACCAGCCATTAAAGTCATATCATGATTAGATTCATAGACCTACAACAAGAACAAAATCTGACCTGTTAGCCACGTGTGTAACTGTCTTTTACTATCAATTTTTCATTTAACAGTTAATTGACAAAGCCAATAGCTACAAAATGATGGTAAAGCTCCAATTTTTGCACCATCAGTCGCGATATTTGTTTTATTATTTTTTCCATTAATCTTATTTTTTCACTTCTCTACATGTTATTAAATTTTGAAAAAATAACAAATACATATATTGCATAATCTAGTGGCCTTGAAATTTAGTCAGATGACCCCCCAATTAATATTCCAATTGTGAAAGCTAATGTTATTGACTGCCTCATTTTTGTTTCACTTTCTAATTTATAATTATTCTCTTACAATGGGTAGGAGATTGCACCAACAAAATGCTGCTCCACTTGTCATGCTGCAACTACAACTAATAATTTGAAGGGTTCTTTTAACCATTTCTCTCAGGGCAGTGGTTAAATACAAGTAATAAACCAATAATTATCTAATACATGCCAACATTAGTACATATCTATGATAAAATGGAATTTCACAAGACCATCAAACAATCCAATACAAAATCATTTCCAAAATAGCACCTTAACCATATCCTTATGGCAATGGTTAGCATTTTCCGAATTTGAATTAAATATGAAATAATCAATAATTACTGATAAAATTATTGTTGAGCTTTTAGTATGTTACTATAGAGGAGAGGGCTCATACATGTGCCTATTAATAATTAATATGATTATTGATCATTAAGATGTCTATGAATTGCATTCTGCTGTCAATAAAATCTACAACTCCGTGAAAATCACTCTTATCATCAGATACTTCAATTTGTATTCTTTTCCTGGTTTTC
This sequence comes from Nepenthes mirabilis, assembly GCA_025585075.1. Classification (NCBI taxonomy): domain Eukaryota; kingdom Viridiplantae; phylum Streptophyta; class Magnoliopsida; order Caryophyllales; family Nepenthaceae; genus Nepenthes; species Nepenthes mirabilis. Next base: position 6,240 of record JAODPA010039596.1, on the reverse strand, counting down.
ATAATTCAATGAAAACAGGAGACTGATATAATTCAATGAAAACAGGTGACTGATATATTAGTAACGGGGTATATTGCAAAATTATTCTCCAAATTTTGGCTGATCTTGCATTTTTATGCTCCAACTCTATTTCTAGCAATTTTATTCTTTTAACTTCTTTGAAACTTGCCCATCTATCGAATATTTGACCTTACATACACAAGTAAAATTAAGCATTTTCCTTCTGCATGTAAGGTCAAATAGCCAATAGATGTGCAAATTTCAAAAAAGATGAAGAATAAAATTGCAAGAAATAGAGTTGGAGCATAAAAATGCAAGATCACCGAATGTTGATCTCTGCAACATGATTCTTTTATATTTCATTTCCCTTTAATGATTTTTGTCTACATTTCAAATTGGAATGCTAAAAGCCACCTGTTTTTTTTTTGTTTTTAAATTACTACACTAGGTTAGAGATTTTTTAACGTTATTAAAGATACAAGTTATGTAGTGTTTCTTTTGTGTTACCAAAGCCAACAAAGACTCTTAAAGCCGTTTGATGGGATCATGGAGTAAAAATTTCATTCCGGCCTTATTCTTAGTGGCATAATTTACCTCAATCAATGGGAATTTTAAGATGGAATGGTTATTATCAGATAAATGAGAATAATAAATACTAGGAAGAGGTCACATTACATTCCTCAAGTTTAGAGAATAAACATTCCCAGATACATTGGTGGCCACTACTGCCCAATGCAAACCACCTCCTCCGGCCACTGCCATGGTGAGAATAATCATTCCAGGATGTTATTTCTCAACTCAAACCAAAAGCATAGGCATTCCTACATTATTATATTCTAGCAACCAAACATTTTATTGATCTTTTAATTTCAATCCTTTTTTTTCTTAATCTTGAATTATTTTGGATAATATAAGGAAAATCTATGAAGCCGAAAAACCCTTTTTTGTGCCAATTTAATTGCCATATGCTGATGTCATGAAGCATTAACCTCAATCCATGCATTTACCTGGGCTGCATACTAGCTTTCTATATTAGGTGAACTCAAGAAGTATGCTAAATTAAAATTGGCAAGCCTTCTACACATACAACTAGAAGGACTACTAAAACAACAGATAAAGGTGGCCAAGTGCGTGAGGCTCTCCACATTGAGAGCTCTATAAATGATTATACAGTATTATCCCAACATTACATAGAGGTTGTGTTCCATGGTTTAAACTGGGGACTTTTAGGTCATAATAACTATACGGCCAAGGCTCACCCTTAAAAACAATTTAAAAATATTTTTTAAAAAAATCACCCCATTGCTTTCAGGGACACAAGGGTGGCTAACCAAATCTGGCAAGTCAGTGGGAAAGTAACATCTGCTGACAATGACCCATTTTGAATTAGTTCGCCTATCCTCCCACATGGCCTGAATCAAGAGAAAATTGATTTGTCCAGTAATTGACCTTGAACATGTACAAAGACATAAACAATAAACAATGCAACAAGCACTAAAGGACATGAGAGACAAAGGAACATTGGAAGTAACAAAAAGCTAACATATGGAGACCACTTGCCTGTTGCTTTGAAGGTGTTGACTTGCCATGGCCCAGTTGGAAAAGGGCATAATCCTGTACTTGATATACTGCCGCTTGATGGAAGAGGACGGATAAAACTCCTTCTCATCCACAACTTTATGGATGTCACCAATCCAATCAACATTGTGCAAGCCAACTTCTAAAGCCGTTGAAGGCTCCAGTTCTGTCCTAACTTCAACAGTCCCAAGATAATTTTCTGGTGGAGCATCTTGGTCATTTTGTTTGGCATCGTAATTAGCATTAGCGTTTGTAATTTCAGCTATATCACATTGCTTCAAATGCATAGACAATCCACTGGAGTCATCCTGTTTTCCTACTCAAACTTCAGCGCTATTTGAGGTTCCTCTTTGGTGCTGCACAAGCAGTTCCCACGGCACCTACTGCACCATTTAAACAATGTGCAGAATTAGGCCAATCATCATTCTTTATGGCTATGGGTGCATCATTACCTTGCATCTCATTTCCATGTGGCAACTTTGAACTGGATGATGATTCGGCAACTCCAGTTTGAAGGGAATTTTTCTCATCAATATTAGCATTTGTTGTTACATTCAGCTGATTGACACTCTGAACTTCAGTTTCCACTTTCTTCTCTGAAGTTGACTGAAATCCAGCTGGATTGGATGGAAACTTAGAAGCATTGATATTTCTTGTAAAACGGCCATATTTTGGAGGGAATATTTTCCCATTGGTGATTGACAAGCACCTATAACAATGCCACTCACCGCCAGGAATACCCTTTTGATTGGAATATTGGAGACATCTCAAATGATACCCTTTCTCACAAGCATCACAAACAAGTACACCTTCCACCTCATTAATGGTTAACTTGCACATATGGCAGGTCAGAACCTTATTCATATAATCCCTAGAAGGAGACGTCCAACAAGGGCGTTCAGGAAACTTTGGATTTAACAACTTCTGGACTATCTTTGATATTTCAAGGTGATGATTGAAAATTGGAGCTGTGTGGACAGAGTGCATGCCCCGTATAGAATTAAGGATACCTGGCAGCATTTCAGGTGTTGCCCAGGTGATAACTGGTTTAGCAGTTTGAACATTTGTAGCTTGAGAAACTGTTTGTGCAACATTTAAAGTAGCATTTCCCTCAGCCTTAGTCTGCGGATGATTCAGCACCTTTGTCGCTCCAATGTTCACTGATGGAGCAGAAAGAGGTTGAAGGGCAGAAGTCATACGCTTCATTGCACATTGTCCAGTTGAAGAGTTCACTGAAAATAGAACCACAAACATACATAAAGGGACAAAAAAGGATGCAAGACAGTATATAGAAGCAGAAATCAACAATGAAATAATAGGAAAAATGCAAGAAAAGAGACCAGATGTGATGATAAAGAGTCCTTGTCATACTAAAATAAAATTTGGGGCAAATTCCATCCCGGCACTCCAAGATCTGGATTAATTCCAAGCAGGTATCCAGTTTTTGTTATACGTTAATGCGACTAACCCTTGCCATAATTTTTCATTTGACATCTTTCACATTGCCTCAGCTCATGGAGCTATGAAAACCTCATTTTGTTCAAAGGGCATAGTTTTGGACAGTTTTTATCCAAACATTAGTTTCACTAGATACTATGTCACGTTCACCATCCGACCAATCATCCCACTCAGCATTTAGTCAAGACAAGCCACTTTGATCTTCTCTAGGAGAAACAATCATTTTGGTAATAAGAGTTCTCAATCTCTCGTGTTTCCCTCAGCTCCCAAGCCCCATATCTCAACTTGTCCACCGTTCAACCTCCCTGACTGACAGAATCTCTCCAGCATTGCTGGCAGCCACTTACCCAAAAGTGCTTTTCCCCCTGTGCGCCATCTAACCCCTGTCCCGTCCTTACAACTCCAACCATCTCTCTCTCTAGTATTGTTGCTCTTTCCCACGCCCCTTTGTTCCTCCTCCCATGGTCATCAACAAAGCCTCGCCAGCTGCCCTCTCTCTCCCTCTCTCTCATGCAAACCATATTTTCTATTTCCCCCTCCAACCTTCAGCTATTTAACCCATCCCAACTCTCACTCTTTTACCTCTCATCTTTTCCATCTCCTTCCTCTTAATTCAGCTATTACCCTTCCCCTTCAAGTCTTCCTAAATTACAGCTGGAAGCAGAATCGAGTGATTGAATGGTGTGTCGCTGGATCTGTTGCGCTAACTATAATGATTGTGTTTGAACCATTTATTCTGGTGATTTGTAAAATAATGTCAGGGACGTAGGAGGAGAAAAACTAAAACCATAGGGCACTGTGTTGGCACTTGAGAAAAAGTGGAGGCACCTACTTGAAATTAAGCAAATCTCATGGTACCGGGTTGGAGTTTACCAAAAAAATTAAAAGTGGGCTGTCAACAGAGAAACTTGGATAAGGAAAGCAATTTTAAATTGTCTCAGACATAATTCAGCTTTCCTAACTTGGCTAAAGTAGTCAAGAGAGGACAATCAAATTATCCCATATTATAAGTTGAGACAAGAAAATGGCCGTTTCAAGACCTGAAAGATCATTAGCAATGCCATTAAATTGAGCACAAGTACTCGCATGTGATGATGGTAATAAAAATGATTTATTTGTTTGCTCTGCCATTATCGGGTAATCTTTCATCTTTCAGCATTAAAGGAAAGCGAGAAAGACAAACTCAGGTGGTTTGAACTCAAAACCTCACACTTACGGAATCCATAAAACCAGCCCCTGTTTCTAGTAGCTCAGCATGCCATCTACAACTCCCCTATTGATTCGGCTGTAGTAAGAGATAATAACAAGCAAAAGAGAGAAAAGCAAAAGATCTCTGTGCACAGCAATTCAATCACTGATTTGCAGAAGGATTGAAGTATTACCTGGAACTCATGCTGCAAAAGAAGGACCGTTGGGTTTTCCTTCTGATCTATCATCTGCGGTTTCAACTATTGGGCGTCCAGCTGAGGGAGGATCCCTTCCAAACTTACTATTTGCTAGTCCAGTGGTGACTATTGGCGGTCTTACTTCGTTAGTGCACAGTTGAAATATGTCCCACATGAGTGGGAAGTTGGAAGCTTCCAGTCAAAAAAGGCATATGACCTCGTCTGTCATACAGAAATGTATGAGAATTTGTTAGTGACCCTTCGCCCGATTTTGGAGTGGTGTTTTTCAGCCGTTGAACTGGATAAGAAGCAGCTTGAGCAGCAAACGCCTTGGATTCTACCATCTACATAAGTTTTATATTACGAGGGCATCAACACCGTAGAAATCTAGCATTAGCAAGTTAAGGTACATAACAAAAGAACTTACCTATTTTCACAAAAAACTTCTCCTATAGAACAAAGCATCCAGTTTTTTTTCATCAAGTAACCAATCAGCTAAACAGTGCCTTTATGAACATATACTGGATCCTAATTTTTGTTTACTATGATTAACACTAGAAGAACTTCAAATACTTTAATAGGATTCCAGAGAACATGATCAAGATTTATTAGCTTAGCAGAGGGCGACTTGAGGTTACGGCCACAGCCACAACCACAAGTTCTAACAAATGTCTGGATAAACCCCCAACAGAAACTACCAATTGAACAAATGAGAACTCAATTTCAAAGCTCACCTTCTGTTTTGCAAGCTCCATCTTGTTGACGATGGACAACTTAGGGGTTCGAAACCCTAGACCCTGCTCCTTCAACCTATTAAGCCCCAAATCCTCAATCACGCCTCTGAACGCCTTCCTCGGAAGAATATCCCTGGGCGCCAATTCATCGCAAATCTCCACCACAATCGCCCTAGCTTCCGCTATCATGGCCTTCTCAGCCGGTGTCGCCTCCTTACCTCCTCTCATCCACCCCATTGCCGACAACACCAATACTATCTCCGCCACCCCCCTCATCTCCTTCTCCCCTACCTTTCTCATCTTCTTCCCCCCAATCTCCAATCCGCCGTCGAGACGATCCTCTAATTCTTTCTTTTGCCCCACACTCGTCGATTCCACCTCCGTAGATTCGCAGTTCGCCAAATCCATCGTGAGGAAAAATTTTCAATATCTCCAAAACCGAGCTCACAAAACAGCGACGTTTGGAGAGAAACAACGAAGAGAACCTGCAAGAGAGAGAAGAGGTCATAAAAGAAGATGTGAGGGAGAGCAAACCCTAGAGGAGATGCTGGGTGAAGATGTGAAGGGAGAAGTCGCTGCGGATTTGAAAATTCGAAAATTTAATCCGTTGACATTAACCTTTTTGGCGGGAAATTCGCAGGCCGAACCGAGGGCCTTGTGCCGTTGTGCGAGTGAGATTGCCGAGACTAATCTGCGCGCATGCAGAGACGGATTTACGACAGTAGAGAGAGAAAGCGGTTTTTTTTGTTTTTCTTAAATTTTTCTCCCGTTTTAATTTTCTATATTGCTTCTTGAGTAGGCAACCGGACCGGAATTTATACGGTCATCATCAGCCCAAGAAGTAGGCCCATTATTAGTTTGGGCCGCCCCATACGGCCCATCCATCTGATTATAAAAGTAAAACCCGAATCCTCTAACCCGCCCCGAAATAAATGGATTTATGTGACTGTTTATTTGCTATGGAACATGCTCGTCAAAATAGCCGCCCGCTTTTTTATTTTTTTTTCCCCGGTGAATAGGAGTCAACATTGATTAGTTTGGCATGGACGGATTGATAATTTATAAAAAAGATTATATATTGTAGA
>JAODPA010039595.1:0-12069 GCA_025585075.1 Nepenthes mirabilis | reverse complement strand
TATAATTAAAGTATATTAACTTGTATATATATATATATCTATATGATGTGTCCTTGGGCTTGTGTTGGTGTCAAGCCCGTCTCTATCTTGCGTCCCTTGGATCCTACACATCATAACAGAAGATGAAAAATCAGAGGAAAACGTCGAAACTCACCCCTCAATTTATTTTTCGACGTTCAAATCAATAATCAACCTTCTAAGATAAAGAAAGTAAAAACATAGTATATAGAAATGAATGCTAGGAAGGAAGCTTGAAAGTCTAAATCAGAAGTGCACTCGTCATATAGTGGCTTAGATCGTAGGGTGCTCGTGGGGGGTGGCTTTTCTAATCATTGGGTTCACTGAGAACAAGTAGTGGGAAAGGGAATAGCAATGAATTGCTCGAGAGATTGAATGCTCAAGTGACTTCCAATATTTCAGAGAGCGTTCTTATAGTGCGTTCCCAAAACTTTTTATAGTCGTTGGACCTTACCACTTTCCTTATGTGGCGAGGCAGGCTGCCAGCCATCTAAGGGGATCATTTCCTTTCCTTGTGAGGATGCAGGCATCATTTAGGGCCGCAACGGTCGGGAAGAAGGATTTCTGTAAAGATATAGCTTGCCTTGAATGCTGAAACTTTCGTTGTGAGTAGTGTGCCAATTTGAGAGCTTTCATTCCGGGATGTGCATTGATTTGGGGGCTTCCGTTATAGAGGAGGTTGCCACTCGGGGAGATTCCTCGCATCACATCCAATTAGGGCAAGTGGCCGTTATGCGTGGGAGAGGACACGTGGCCCTTCTGGTAGGGGTCGCATCCAGTCATTTGAGGTATTTTTCCCATCAATTGGAGCGTTGACCATCCTTTAGGCCTGTGGGCTTCGCTACTTTCCGTGCCAATTACTTGTTTGGATCAGCCTATTTCAACCATTCCCATTAATGCCTATCGCCCCCAAATTCCCATTGTTAACTGTTTCTTTACCATCATATGAGTTAGTGAGCGGCGGAAGGTGGGCCCTCATAAGACCCTTGATACTTACCATATTTGTAGAACTATAATATTTTTTTTTGTAATGGGTATGCCAATAATGAGTAGGCCCAAGAAAGAGGAACGGTCCAAATCCACAACGGTCTATCTGCACCTGAACGGTCAATACCTACCGTTAACTGGATGAAAGACTAAGTGAACTAGGAGAAGTTCAAGAACAGGACGGACTACTTGCTCTTAAGACAGCCAACGCTTCCGTTGACCAGAAGTAGGACTAGTTGACCGTTTGATGGCTAGGTCACAGGTGGGCCAAGCCCAATTTGGCCCACGCGACCGTCATCGACTAACAACAGTCTTCTTCCCTGATTTCGTGCTCTCCACAGAAGGCAATCTCTACTATAACGATCATCAGTAGATTCAATGCACATTCCAAAAGGAAGGCACCAGAATCCTTTTCCTGTCTGCTAAAAACCCTAGCAGTTATAGAACGCAGAAGGAAAGCAATCAATCCAACGACCATTAGTACCATAAAAGCTCCACGCCAGAAAAGGCAGCGATCTCAATAGAGCATGAGAATCAAGCCTTTCTGTATAATGAAGGCTGTCTAATATAGCAACTATAAAAAGCCCATGGAGTCTTCACTCTAGGACACGCTCTCATTTACCCACAAAAAACTCACACACTTTCAGAATATAAATACTCTCTCTTTTTGCCACTACGTTCCCAACAAATATAGTGTTTAGAGTCAACGCTCATTATAAGCCACCAAAGTCTATCTAAATGAGATCACTCTTCCATCATAAATACTCTCTGCATTCACCTTACATCCTTTACTTTCACCATCTTAATTCGAAGGCTGTTTGCTGATTTGAGTATCGGAGTATTTTCGATGAGATAACTTTCTGCCGTCACCTAACCTTTTATTCATAGTTGTGGTGTGTAGGATTCAGACTCAGTGGATGGAATCGAATTCAGTTGATCAACTTGATATGAATCTATTTGAAATTTTGATTCAGGACGCATCATTAGTATCATCTGTCGAAAGCTTACAAAAAGCTAATAACTTTTCTTCACAATCTCTCTCAGTTTCACCTTCCATCAGTCAGAATGGTCAACACCAGATCGCAAGCTAGCAGTCATGCAAGAGACACGATCACACCCAACTAGGACCACTCTACTGGAAACTTGGTCAACAAAGTGCCTGCAAAATTTTTCTATAACTTGGAGGAACAGATAAGTAACATGAATCAAATGCTTCAGATGCTTTGGACTCGCTAGGAAAATACGAAGCAGGGAGCATCGCCCGCGGTTGTCCCTACTACAGCCTCATTGAGAGAAGGTCAGAAAAAGAAGAAACCATCCAAGAAGGGTAGGAGGTCAAGTAACACTTAGGCTCTGGAGGCCTTACACGCCCAGAGCCATTCAAGGCTCGAAGGACATTTGGGCAACAAGACTCTGAAGGAGAGTCCAGAACGAAGGAGTCCATGGTACTCTCATGTAGAGATCGGGCACCAGGCTCAGGAGGGAGCCTCCGAGATCATTAAATCCACTAGTAGCAGTAAATGATCGATTCCTCACCACGCTAGAGAAAAGACAAAATTTAGAACCTACCTCCACTTCAAAAGAATCGGCGACGCTGCCCCCATAGATTCAAGGGTAGAGAAGATCTTAAAATGTGTGTTCAAGGATGATGAACACAGCATGGATTTGGACAGATTTTCCTTCACGACACAGATCTTGACTGTCCCATGCCGACCAAGTTCAAGACGCCAACTCTTGACTTTTATGATAGTAGTGCTGATCCTATTGATCACCTCAATTATTTCTGTACCCATCTGAGTCTACAAGGGTTGGAGAACGCAACCATATGCGGCTACTTCCCTCTTATACTGAAGGGAGACACCCGCATCTGGTTCCATCGTCTCCCATTAGATTCGATTCAGAGCTTCTGAGAGCTCACTGACATCTTCTTGGTACAATATGCCTCTAGCCGCTGAGAAGAGAAGCAGCCTTGGCATCTCTCCCATATCAAGTAGAAGCAAGGAAAGAATCTACAAAAGTTCATTGATCGCTTCGTAGCGAAGGCAAGAAGAATTCCTTGGCTCATAGAAGAGATGAAACTTAGTAGTTTCATCTCTACCTTAACGCGTGAGACTTCTTTTAGCACTTGATACATAAGAATCTGCAAACCTTTCGGATAACAAAATCTCTCACCAGGGTCTACGCAGTAGCCAAAGAGTGTAACAAGGCTAAGTATCCTGAGTGGACTGAACAGTCTCATTCTTTCCTGGCAGTGGGAAAGAGGAAGCACAATAGCGGCGATCACTCCCGCAAGAAGCAACATAGGACCAGAATAACAGAACGAAGGGATTACGGGCTGATCAACCTGACGCCCACGATCAACACACATTCGAACATCCTCATGCAGATCTATGGGGAGAAGTTCCTTAAGTGGCCAAAACCACTTAAGAAAGAGGATGGAGGAAACCCAGCCAAGTATTGCGATTTTTATCTATCTTCCAGACACTCCATGAAAAATTACAAGATGCTTCAGCGAGAAATCGAGGAGCTCATCTAGAGGGGCCATCTCACAAGGTTCGTCAAGAACTATTGGTAAAGCTCTGGCACCTCCGCCGGAGAGGAATTAGAGACTTTCCAGCCTCGAAATCGGGTCGCGATTGGAGTGGTCAATATGATTACAACCCGACTGGGTAAGACCCTGGCAGATCATAAGGACCAGCAGACTAGGCGAAAGAAGCAGTGCACTGAAGGCAACATCATTAGTTTTAGTGATAATGACATGGAACATGTAAGCTCCACCTTTGCAGATCCCCTTGTTGTATTCGTACTCGTTTCGGACGATAGCGTCGATTGCCAATTGAAGCGAGTTTTCATTAATAATAAAAGTTCACGTGATTTGCTTTACCTTGATATGTTTTTTAAATTTGGGTTGAAAAAGAGTCAATTAAAACCTGTCGAGGGCCCGCTCTACGGCCTTGACAACGAACTAGTGGCCATCCAAGGAGAAATCCAATTGGAGATCACCCAGGGCACGTACTCGAGAACGGCGAGTCGTATACTCGCCTTCTTAGTCGTTGACCTGTCCTCTATGTACAACGCTATACTAGGTAACTCGTGCTTAATAACATTCGGAGCCGTCAGTCAATACTGGACCAGAAGATGAAGTTACCGATAGCCTGTGGTATAGGCGAAGTGCTAGGTGACAAAGTCACTGGGCGGACATATTACACGCCCCAGATCAAACCAAGTGGCAGCACCAAGACGGTAGAAGAATTTGACCATCAAGACAAAGCGACTTTGCAGCAAACGCAATCTAGTGATGCTACCGATCTAATCCCACTAAATTCGAAGGACCCGGAGAGGTGTGTATAGATCGGAGGCTCACTCACCGGGACACTATGCGATGAGTTGATCACATTCTCACGATAGAATGATGATGTCTTCATGTGGACTCCCGTTGACATGCCTTAGATTTCGGCCGCAGTAATGGTCCACAAGTTGGGCTTCGATCCCGCCCGCAAACCCATTAGGCAGAAATGGAGGAACCACTCAGTGAAAAAACTCACTGTCGACCGAGAGGAAGTAAAGAAGCTACTGGATACCGGTTTTATTAAAGAAGTCTTGTACCCAAACTGGCTCTCCAACGTCGTCCTGATAAAGAAAAGTAATAAAAAATGACGAATTTATATTGACTTCACTGACGTTAATAAAGCCTGCCCAAAAGACAGTTCCCCTTTTTCCAAGATCGACCTGTTAGTGGACTCGACCTCTGGATATGAGCTACTGAGTTTCATAGATACTTACTCGGATTACAACCAGATTCGGATGAGCCTATAGGACGAGGAGTATACCTCATTCATGACGGACCAAGATACTTACTATTATAAGGTGATACCCTTTGGTCTGAAGAACACAGGTGCAACTTATCAGAGGTTCGTGAACAAGATGTTCGAGAAGCAGATCGGCCACAATATGGAGGTGTACGTCGACGACATGCTCATTAAGAGTGAGACCACTAATGACCATATTCGAGATCTAGTTGAGTCCTTCGAGGAACTCCGCGCGCACCAAATGTAGTTAAATCCTTCAAAGTGCATCTTCGGAGTGTCCTCAGAAAAGTTATTGGGTTTCATCGTCTCGTAACGAGGGATCGAGGCAAATATGGAAAAGATCAAGATCCTCATAGACTCCGTCGTGGAGTGTCAAAAATGTCCAAAGGCTGACCGAACGACTAACACCCTTGTCTCGCTTTCTAGCTAAGTCAGGACACAAGTACCAGTCTTTCTTCAAGGCTCTGAGGAGGACGAAAGCAAATAGATTCTAGTGGACTGTAGAATGCCAGGCAGCCTTCAACGTATTGAAATAGTACCTGGCCAATCCGTCATTGCTGACGTCACCAAAGGATGAAGAAGAGCTGTACTACTACCTAGCAGTGTCAAAGGTGGCTCTCAGCTCTGTCCTCATATGTCAAGACTCCGACTCTTAGTGGCTGGTCTACTATGTAAGCAAGATATTGACCAACACAAAAACGTGCTACCCACACATAGGGATGTTAGCCTTGGCACTTCTCTTCTCCGCCCGAAAATTGTGACCTTACTTCCAGGCTTATCACGTAGTTGTTCTGACCGATGAGTCACTGAAGAGCATACTCCAGAAATTGGATGTTTTTGGATGACTGGTTAAGTGGGCTATCGAGTTGAAAGAATTCGACATTAAATTCCGACCTAGACCAGCCATCAAAAGGTAGGCTCTGGCCGACTTCATCGTTCAGACCACAACACTAATTCCTGATGAGCAGCCCATTGAGGACATAGGACTACGCGGGGAAGGGCTAGAATGGGTTCTCAACTTAAACGGATCGTCAACGGATACAGGCAGGGTGCCGGAGTGGTCTTGAAGGCCCTAGATGGGTTTGAGGTGAAGTACTTTCTTATACTTAACTTCTCAGCCACCAACAATGTTGCCAAGTACGAAATCCTGTTGGCTGGGTAAGACTAGTCAAAGAGTGCTCAACCAAACGGTTAACCATTTACAGCGACTTTGAGCTGGTCGTTAGCCAGGTGAATGAGAACTTCGAGGCGTGGAACCCTCATTTAGCCAAATACTTGGTTAAGACGAAAGACGTTATTGGGAGATTTGACAAGTTGGACCTGGTCCACATCCCCAAAGTTGAAAACTGGAAGGCCGACCAACTTACTAGGGTAGCGACGGCCGAAAATCCAGAACAATACTCGAGGGATATGCGGGAGGTCCTAAACACTCCCAACACGGGGGAATAAGAACCAATGCAAATCTCTGATGCGAAAAGCTGGATGACAACTTACCAGAGATACCTGGTGGACAGCGTACTACCAAACAATACGAACGAAGCCAAGTGGATCAAAAAGACGGCCGGCTGGTACGCCATAGTCGATGGACGGCTATATCGCAGTGGCTACTCAACTCCGTACCTTCGGTTCTTAACTCCTGAGGAGGCAAACTACGCCTTGAGCGAAATCCACCTCAAGATCTGCGGATTGCATATCGACGGCAAAAATCTATCATTTAAAATCATGCGTTTGGGATATTACTGGCCGACAATGAAGAAGGACGCCCTTGATTTCTTGAAGAAGTGTGAAAATTGCCAACTCCACGGTAATCTTCACCATTAACCACCCGCTGAGTTGAGATCTCTTTAAGCTCCTTGGCCATTCGCGTAATGGGGGCTCGATATTCTCGGCTTATTTTTCGTCCCAACAGGGTAAAGAAAATTCATCATCGCGGGTTTCAACTACTTCATTAAAGGGTAGAATCTGCCCCGTTGGCTAAGATCACCGAGCACAACGCTTTAGAATTCATCCGCTAGAGTATAGTCAGCAGATTTGGCATTCCTGAGGTCATTGTGACTAATAACGGAACCCAATTCTTTAGGAAACACTTCACCAAGTATTGTGCTGGTCTAGGCATCAGATTGGTCCACACTTTGATAGCATACCTATAAGCCAATGGGTAGGTGGAGGTCACAAATCGGACGCCACTCCACGGTTTGAAGTTCAAGCTGGAGGACACAGGAGGCTCATGGGTCGAGGAGCTATCCTCTGTCCTATGATATTATCGTACTACTCCAAAGAAACCGACCTACGAGGTGCCCTTCAGTCTCTGCTACGGAACTAAAGTAGAAATTTTAGTTGAGATTGGGCTTTCAAGTCTCAGGTTGAATCCTTCGATCCGCAAGGTAACTCTCAGAAAATTAGGAAACATCTAAACTTGTTGGAAGAAGTTTATGACGCTGCCAGAATACGGATAACAGCCTACCAACAATGAGTTGCCTGCTTTTACAACAAGAAGGTAATTTGAAGTTGGGGACTTGGTTTTGCAAAGTATCGAGGTTACGGGCAAGACCGCTAATCGGAATAAACTTTCTCCGAATTGGAAAGGCCATTTTCTAGTCTCAACAGCTCTACGGAATGGAGTATATAAACTCTGAACTTAGAACGGCAAGTTGGTTTCACGGACGTGGAACACGATCTACCACAAACGCTACATCCAATAAGGACACAAGTAGGTCATCCATCTATATAATGTTTATTATTAATAAAAGAATATTTTTTCCATTGCACTATATTGTTTTTCCTTTCTTGCTCTATTCCATATGCATGTGTGTTTGTTTGCAGGGTTATACGACCTAGGCTGCCCCTAAATGGGGCAGATTTTTATCCGCTCGTAACTAAACCCTAGTAATTCAGGCGGCCCATAAGTGATCGTAATTAAACCCTAGTCATTTAGGCGGCCATAAGCGATCGTAACTAAACCCTGGTCATTTAGGCCACCCATAAGCGATCGTAACTAAACTCTGGTCATTTAGGAGGCCATAAGCGGTCGTAACTAATCCCTGGTCGTCTAGGTGGCCCATAAGTAGTCGTAACTAAACCTGATCATCCAGACGGCCCATTAGCGGTCAAATTAAACCTTGGTCATCCAAGTGGTCCGTTCACAGTCAAAATCTTAGGGTACTTAAACAGCACATGTGAGAACCTCCTACATAAGGAGATAGCATGGTCAGTTAATGACGGTTGACAAGAACAAAAGCACTCTGTCCAAAAGCTGGCCGTCTAAGTTCACACTTAGGCAGCGCCACCAAGCCTTTACACATGTGCTAGTATAGAACAAGTTTAACCTGACATCAAGATTCACCTTAATGTCTTCTTTAGAATTTAAGTCCATCGGAGAGCGCTACAAACTTCTCAAAGAAGGCGAACAGCCAACTTGCGTACAGTTTACCAAGTTGGTCGGCCAACACGAGTGCAAGTAATTGAAAAACAAAAAGAAAGGAAAAGACACAAAATATCAGTAAAACATCCATTTTATTGATCAAATCTATACAATTATAATAATTTCAAAAAGTAAAAAGTACAAAATCTACGGAGGTGCAGAGCTCCCAGGAGGAGGAGGTGGCGATCCCTGACCACTCTGGGACTACCCCACGAGGCTCTCACAACGTTGGGCAGAATAGTTTGATGGGTCAAGATACTTCACTAGAAAGTTAGGGTTAATCAACTGTGTAATGCACTGGCAAGGGTTGACACCTTCCCACAACTGTGCCACCAGCTGTTAGAGACCTCATGAGGGCGTATACGAGTAGTCAACTCGTTCTCCAGTGATGTCATCTGACCCGTAAGTTGGTCAATAAGCCTCACCGTCTGGTCATTGTCTTCTCTCAACCGGACGTTCTCCTCTTTCATTCTAACATTCTCCTCCTCTGGACTTGACAGCATGGCCTCTCTTAATAAGACATTCTCCTTTTTCAGTCTTGCATTCTCCACTTCCAAACTTGACAGCACAATTGGAGAGTTACTGTGCCCTCCTAGTGCTCCGTCCTCAGCAGCTCCATCTCCTCCTCGAGTCAGGCATTCTTATTATCTCGATCAGAGATCATCAGGTCCCGTTGGTGTAGTTCCTTGGTAACTGCACTTATAATTTTCTCCCCCTACAAAATACTAAGTATTAGCAATGGAGAGAGAAAGGAGAAGGAAAATTATGAAAGTTTACTTGCCACACTTTGCACACCGGCTTTACTGGCCTGCTCCGTGACATTGGGCCTGGTAGAGACAGAAATCTCCTGGACAGGCCTAGCAGTGGTGTCCGCCGCATGCCCCTTCAACAACACCGCTATGAGGTTCACTGCCTCAACAGGCTCTCTAGAAGCAGATTCCTCTGGTGCCTCCACAGTGAGACCCATCGCCTCAAAATGCTCTCCTGCGGCAGGCTCCTCTGTCAGCTCAACGCTGACGCCAACCGTCTCTTGCGGTTCTTCGATGGTTGGCACCTTAGAAGACTCTTAAGGCTCACCAGTAGCAGGCTCCTTAGATAATTCAGTAGCCTGTGCGACGGGAGGCTCTGCAGGCACCTCTAGGAGCTCTGCGACTGCTGGCTCCACATGCAACCTAGCAACCTACTCAGCTAAAGGCTCCGCGGGTAACTCTGATGGCACCGCCAGGTGCTTCGGCTGTGGCAAAGCGAGAATGGCGCTACTCAAGTGGAGCGCAGCCTGGCCTTATATGCCTCCACAGTAGCCTCAATTCCATCTGCACCGGAGTTATCTCCGGTCCCAGTGAACCACCTAGCCATAACATAGTTTGGCTCCGTGGAGGAGGAAGAAGAAGACGGTATCACCGTTGTTGCCTTCTTCTACCTTGGACTTCTAGGAGTTTCCACGCTGGAAGGCATGCCAGCAGACCCGATTGTAATTGTGCCCGCCTTCCTCTTGCGAGAAGGCACCTTGATTTTCTGCACCGGAGAAAGTGGTCCCCATCGTGCCTTCTTGGCCTCCTTACGAAAAACCAAGTGGTGTCTCCAAATTTTAGGAAAGTGGCCAGCCACCAACTCCAAAAGCGGCTCCACCGTGGAAGTCTCCTCCGCAGTGGGTGTCCTAGTATAAATATTGGACACCCTGCCCCAATCTCTTGCAAAGGGCTAGGTTGAATCAATATGAATATAGAAAAATCGATTCTTTCAATTCTTCAGAGAGTCATATATAGTACTGGTGATTTAGAGCCCTCGAGAGGATAGGGACACCCACTCTCTGCCCTAGACGAATTGAAATATCACCCTAACCACCTCCACCGTCAGCAGTTTCAAATGCTAGTGGTGAAAGATGTAATGTGTACACAAAGAACGCATGACATTGGTGTGAAACCGTGCTATAGGGATCTGAAAGGCGGCCAAGATATCTTGCAACTCGTTAGGAATTGGGAGACGTAACCCACTCCTCAAGTGGGTCTCATATATGGTGATGCAGCCCTCAGGAGTGGAACATGTCCTGTCTCCCTCACCGGGCATCCTAAAGACGATTGCCTAAGGAATGTTATACTCAACGTACAACTCCCTCACTTCGCAGGCTTTGATCATCGAAGAATCTGGGTATTAGAGGGAGCCATGAAAATGGAAGCAAGAAGGTCGCAGAACACTTATTAAAGCCATGAAAATGGAAGCCATGAAAATTGAAGGAAAGCATGGGAAGTTTGAAAGTAATGGACGGACCATTTAAACGTGCACCCATCATTGCCGACTGTGTTGCTTCTTGAACAGGTACAGTCGAATTAGATCCTCTGGCGCATTAATTATCGGGATCATAAATTTACTGCATGATGACACATGGCCAACATTTTGACTAACAGTCCGGCAGCATGATGGCGTGTTATTTCAACTCCCACCAGTTCTCTGAATTTTGGCCTAGACAGTTAACGAATCCAATCAACGCTTCATTTGTCAATTTTTTAGATTTTGGTCCTGGCAGTCAACAAAATTGGTCAACGATTCCTTAGAAATTCTCTGAATTTTGGCTTAGACGGTCAATGAATCCGGCTAACTCTTCCCCAAAAGTTCTCCGAATTTTGGATTAAATGGTTAACGAATCCGATCAACTCTTTCTTCACCAGTTCTCCGGATTTTGGCTTAGACGGTTAGAAAATGCGGTTAACGTTTTGTTAAGCCAGTTCTCTGGATCTTCACCTTACGGTCAACAACTGCACACAACACGATCATGAGACCAGGAGTCATCGCCAGTCATATCACCAGGTCACCTTAAGCAGGTAACCCAACCACTCGTGTTCCATTTTGAACATGCTAGAGGCCGAAATCCTAGACCACCAACATGGGAGGCTAGTGATGGGTACGCCAATAATAGGCCGGCCTAAGAAAGAGGAACGACCTAAATCCACAACGGCCCATTTCCACCTGGATGGTTAATGCCCATTGTTGACTGGACGAAAGGCTAAATGAGCCAGGAGAAGTCCAAGAGTAGGACAGACTATTTGCTCTTGAGATGGTCAATACTTTTGTTGACCGGAAGTAAGATCAGTTGACCGTCTGAAGGTTGGCCACAAGTAGGCCAAGTCGTATTTGGCCCACGCGATCGTCCTCGACCAGCAACGATCTTCTTCCCTGATTTTGTGATCTCCACAGAAGACAATATCTACTATAACGATCATCAGTAGATTCAATACACATCCTAGAAGGAAGGCGCCAGAATTCTTTCCCTATCTGCTGGAAACACCAGCAGTTACAGAACGTAGAAGGAAAGCAATCAATTCAGCGACCGATACTGCCATAAAAGCTCCACGCCAGAAAAGGCAGCAATCTCAATAGAGCGCGGGAATTAAACTTTTCTATACAATGAAGGCCGCCAAGTACAACTATTATAAAAAGGCCATGAAGTCCTCATTTCAAGACATGTTCTCATTCGCCCACAAAAAGCTCACACGCTTTTAGAATACAAACGCTCTCCCTCTTTGCCACTACGTTTCCAGCGAATACAGTATTTAGAGTCAATGCTCATTACGAGCCACCAAAGCCTCTCTAAACGACAGCACTCTTCCATCACAAACATTCTCTGTATTCACCTTGTATTAATTACTTTCACCTTCTTAATTTGAAAGCTATTTGTTAACTTGAATATCAGAATATTTTCGGTTGAATAACCTCCTACTGTCACATGACCTCTTATTCGTAATTGTGGTGTACAGGATCCAAACTCAATGGATGGAGTCAGATACAAACGATCTACTTAATTCGAATCTATTTAAAATTTGAATTCATTACGCATCA
>JAODPA010039573.1:0-12071 GCA_025585075.1 Nepenthes mirabilis | reverse complement strand
AACCTAGATTTACTTTTTCATTCATTCTCTCTCTTCCTCTCCATTTTTTCCTTCTCTTTCTTCATTCAGAAGTCTGTAAAAAATAAGTTAAAATCGCTCACAGGCCTATTTGTAATATCCTGGCATACATACGTCGATTAGAAACAGAGGTGAGCACTAACTCACATACAAACACCTAGCAAGTGTGTATTAAGGGCTAATTTTTTGGTCTATACATACACAACCACCACCCGTATGCACAACAATTCTATCTAAAACATACTTAAACATGCATCAAGTGCGCATAAGGCATCACTCGAGCCTAACTCGCTTCAATCCAACACTTATTTTTTTTTTAACTCGAATCTATAATTAATATCAATAATTCATCAATTTATTTAAATTTAACATTCTTTAAAATATGAATAGATCCTTAATTTAGGGGCAAACTCATAGAATTTTAACCATGTCCTCAAACGTCACATGTATATCATTAAATTGTCTAAAGTTTTGTACAGTACTACTACTCTGTTAATTAATTATTTATAACATCATTATATTTACACTCGATGCCAAAGTCATAAAGTCACTTTCCAATAAATAATGAGTCTTACAATATAAAATTTTCTCTCATAATTTGGTTCACTAAAAGAAAATGCCTGGCATAAGGGGATACCATTGACACCAAGTATTTCAATAGAGTTCATTGTATGACTCCAAATATTTCTTTTAAAACAATCAAAGTTATAACTACTCTATTTCATATAGAGAGCGATGCTTTACTCTGTCATTGAATAAATCGGGACCAACTCCTTTTTATCGTTATTAATCACCATCATCAATAATTATCATTGGCATTAATTCAAAAATACTATTACCTAATTTGCCGCAGTCTACGCAGATCTCTACGTATAGCCAGTCTCAATTGCACCACCATGAAAGAAAAATTAATAAAAGAGAAAAAAGATCAAAGGAGAAGCTACGTAATTTACTATTATTGAGTGATTATTGGATAATCGCACGCTATAATGACAAATTAAGCCTATATTATGCTATAGTTTGATGGGGAATCTTACGAAATGAGGAATCTTACAGAAATTATTACTTAAATTTTTTTGTTAAGTAATTAATTATATTAACCACAGAATTTACTGTCCAAGTTAAATTAAAAGATTCCATCACAATCCTTCCAACAAGGCAAGGGTTCCCACCAATATGATTCATCACAAAACACGGCACAAAACAAGAAAGAAAAGGGGAAAACACATGGCAAACAAGATCAAAAGCAACAAACACCTTTAAATTTGTGGCCCAAAAGGCTCTCCAATGATCCCGGCGGAATGCAGTAATGGCGAAAAATGGTAAAAGCATAAGCCTCATTATTAGTTTGTAAAGTGAAAAACTTCCCAACAAGGAAATCCCAAATTTTATTTATGACATACTCAGATTGACATGTTAGATTCATCTTGAAACACACTCCTGTTGAAGATCTCCAAATAAACAAGGATCGTGCCCAACGATATGTAACAAGAGTACGTTGAAGGGGTCCATCCGAATGCCAGTAGTCCAAGCAAAGGAAGGTCCTTTTGCCATTCCTAACAAGTCCTAGGTGCTTTACGCCAAGCAAAAATATTCGTGATGCCAAGCCCATCTACTTCCTTGGTCTTACAAACATCCTCTTACGCAACAACTGTTGACTTTTTACCATTGATCTCCCAGTGCCAAAGGAAACGCCAAAGAAGACTGACAATCTTCTTAAGGATGGCTATAGGAAGAATGAAAAATCGAGGCCAAATAGTTATGAAGATGTAAGGATAGACACCGTAAGTAGAACCCTACCAACATAGAAGTGTCATCTGTTCTTCTAATAAGAGATTTTCTTGGATACTTTGTCAACCAAAATATGACAATTCAAAGCAAAAAGTCTAGTAGATAAAGGCACCACATCAAGGTAGCATGCAGAAAAAGAAGATTGTTTAAAACATGTAATAACAGCAATATCATATCATAAGTTAGTGCAAAATACTCAACACAAACCAACCTCTCACTTTTAGCATTGTTAGGGACCAAGCCCGATAACGAAGAGAACTCAGGTTAAGCATTGTTTGAGAGTGTACCGATTTACAAACGGCTTCAGAAAAGAGGTCATCAGCCAACACATCTCCAGTGATATCTAAAGTTAGGGCCATTAGCCAGAGAATAAATAGTCCCATAAAGAACCTCTATGCCCAAGACAAACAAGTATGGGAAATAGGGTCCCCTAACCGAAAACCCTTCAAACCTTTAAAGAATCCCATGGAATCTCCATTCATCAAGATGGAGTAGGAAGGTGTAATAATACACCATGAGATCTACCGGAAGAGAAGCTTAGGGAACTCCATAACTTCCAGGGTAGTTATGATGAAATCCCATTTAACTGAGTCGTATGCTTTCATAAGGCTAACTTTTAGGGCACACTGTGTTGGCCCTTTATTGAGATGGTACTTATGAAACCATTCTTGAGCAAGAAGAATATTATCACCTATACTCCTTCCTTCCATAAAGGCAGTTTAACTAACATTCACTAAGGCAGGAAAGGTGGATTTTATACTATTCACAATGATCTTGGATATGATTTTGTTGACCACACTACAACAAGTAGTCAGTCTAAATTTAGAAGCTTTACTAGGAGATACAACCTTTGGGATTAGAAGCAATCTAATTTGCTTGAGGAGACAACCATTTTCAAAGAAATCAATAATAGTCTCCGAAACAATGGGGCCTACCACATCCCAGGATGATATAAAATAGGTTGCCAAAAAAACCGTTAGGGCCAAAGCTTTACTATCCCCAAAACCAAACACAATGGTCCAAATCTCTTTTGGGAGATGGCAAAGCTGTGAAGGAGGAATAAGAACTCACTGGAACGTCAGAAGAAATAAAGGGCTTGAGGCATTCCTTATCAAGATATTCACTAAAAGAAGGCGAGCCCAACAAATTCTGAAAAAGAGGAGGATCTCATTCTTGGTCTCCCGAGCAGAGTTAGTAAAAGATTCATCAGCTCTACTAAAGGATCTGATGTGCCTAACGTTACAGTTTTCAACCAAGGATTAAAAGAAGTAACTAGTGCATCTATCACCTTCCTTAAGCCACTTGACTTCAGCCTTTTACTTGATATAATCCTCCTCAATCCACAAGGTAGACAAAAGCCACAACCTCGCCTAGTTCTCTTCAGTAATGAGCTGGTTGTGATAAGGATTCAGCCAAACAGCCGTTCAAGCTTTATAATTGTTGCTCTCCGAAACTAGAAGGCAAGGGGAGTGATCAGAAAGGCCTTCCAAGTCAAAGGAAGCTTTGTAGTTATCCCAGACTGAAAGCCAAAGCCTGTTAACAAAAACTCCATCCAACCTTTTGTATATTGGATCTGACACCTCTTCTGTCACTCCAAGTGTAAAAACAACCCTCATAGCTAAGATCTTGAAGCCCACATGCCTGGACACAAGCGATGAAGCCCTCCCTTCCATAAAGGCCATTTGGAAAATATTCACGAAGGCATGAATGGTGGATTTTATATGGTTCGCTATGATTTTAGATATAATTTTATAGACCATATTACAGCAAGTAGCTGGTCTAAAGTTAGGAGCTTTACTAAGAGACAGAACCTTTGAAATTAGACAGATAAGGGTATTATCGATTTGCTTGAAGGGATGACCATTTTCAAAGAAATCAATAATAGTATCCAAAATAGTGAGGCCTACCACATCCCAGGATGATATAAAAGGTTGCTGAGAAACCGTCAGGGCCAGGGGTTTTAGTATCCCCAAAACCAAGCACAATGGTCCAAATTTCTTCAGAAGATGGCAAAGCTGTGAAGGAGAGATGAAAACTCACTGGAATGGTAGAAGAAATAAAGGGCTTGAGGCATTCCTTATCCAGAGAGTTACTAAAGGAAGGCGGACCCAACAAATTCTAAAAAAGAGGATCTCATCCTTAGTCTTCTGAGAATGGTAAAGGATTCATCACCTTAATTAAGAACTAGATCCGCCTAATGTTGCACTTTTCAACTAGGGATTTCAATAACTAGTGCATGTATCACTTCCTTAAACCACTTGACTTAAACATTTTGCTAAATAAAATCCTCCTCCATCCGGAAGGCGGACAATAGCCACAACTTCGCCTGGTTCTCTCAAGTAATAAGCTGTTTGTGACAAGGATTCAGCCAAACAGCCATTTGAGCTTTATAGTTGTTGCTCTCGAAAACTGGAAGGCACGGGGAGTGATCAGAAATGCCTTCTAAGTCAAATGAAGCTTCTTAGTTATCTCAAACTGAAAGACAAAGTCTGTTAACAAAAACCCTATCCAATTTTTTTTTTAAATATATAATCTGATGCTTCTCTTCTGTCGCACCAAATGTAAAAACAACCATCATAGCTAAGATCTTGAAGCCCACATGCTTGGTCTCAGACGGTGAAGTCCTTTGTAGCTGAGCCATTTGTATAAAACCCTAAAATCTCAAAATCAGACAGAACCACATTAAATTACCCAAGAAGGGCTTAGGGCTGCGCAAAATGCTGGGACAAGCCTTTCAAGATGTCTCCAGAGAGATCATATATCAGTTTTCAAATCAGCCCCATAAATAAAGGAGGTGAAGCATGTTTGGAGGTTCTAGAAATCCAAGACCTTGCAATGAATGACCTGCACCTGAATATCCTATAGAGATATCAACATATTCAGGATCCCGTCCTAACCATATGCGGCTTTCGAAGAGCAACAGTAGTTCATGATCCATTGCCAACCATCCATAATCTTTCAGGCAGATAAATTTCCATTTAATTCTTTTAACCCTAGTTTCAATAAGTCCACAGATATGAATATGAGAGGAGGTTACAAAGTTGCACACACCTGCAATCTTATCAGGCCTATTAAGGCCTCTAACATTCCAGCATATACGACCACCTACTATAGCTTTTCCCTTATCAGCAATAGGAGTGAGAAGCTCAGTGAGTCAACCCTCCCACTTCCTTATTGCCCCAATTGAGTTAGAAGCATCAGGTAGAGCACCTTAGGTAATACCAAATGAACTAATCTCCCACACATCTGGTATCCTAATCCCCACATCCTCAGCTTTTGCGAGCGCCAAAAAGGAATTGCTTGAAACAGGAACACTATGGTTATTGGCAATATCTCCAACACCAACCTCATTAACATCCGCATCCTGAATGGCAATATCTCGGTTAGGACCACAAGTATCATATTCTTCCAGTCGGTTTGTAAACTTTTTTTCAATTTTTGATGACAGGGATTCACTGCTATGGCCAAAAGACTTAACAGAGAGAGAAATTGGATGGTTTCCACTGCTACTCAACTCTTATATCAGCCATTATATCCCCACACAGTTCAGGGTGAGAGCCAATCACCAGCGAGGCATTGTCTGTGAGATTGGCATAAATATCAACATCAACCTCAACACATATCCCAGCAAACCCCACTCTCTCATTATTCTCCGTTTGACTATCCAACCGAGCTGGCAATATAGCTAAGGGCTCAGGGGAGCTGTGCGCTGACGTGGCACAAGTAGGTTTTTTTTGTTCATCTTTCATGAGTTCTATATTTGGTTTCCATTCCATGAGAATAATAGACTTTTCATGAATAAACCAAGGAGCCAACTCGACCAACTTATGCGTACCACTACAATTATCAAAGGCGAACAAAAGAAAAATTCATTAGCATTCATAGGAATCCGTCTGATACCAAATTTAGCCCACAACCTTGTTGGAAATCACTCCCGTGAAGAAGTTCTGGTCAATGATATTGACCAGATGGACGGTTAACATCGTTGACCGGTTGGACGGTCAACAGCGGTCAATATGGTTGACCAGCTAAAAGTTCAAGATTGACCGGCTTGGCTGAGGGTTCTCAAAACAACAATAAGACGGTCAACAGGACGTTGACCGGTCTAAATGGGAAGACGGCCAATAAAGTTGACCGGCTCGTTATGGCAACGCAGAAAACCTGCAATGTCTGAAATGGGATAGGTTGACCTGCCTGTTTTGGTAACCTTGGAAACTCAATACAGCAAATCTGTCTACTACTGCTGCAGGCATGCGCCACTTGTTGCTAGTCTGATACATGCTTCTTGGGAACCGTGCACCAACCATGGAGCAAGACGTGGTGGTCCAACTGCTGCTAAATCTTATGTATATTTTTATATATATGTGTGTGTATGTGTAAGGGGTGGTGGTGGTAGAGAGAAGGAAGTAGAGTGTGAGGGTGTGAGAGTAAGAAAGAAAAACAGAAGAGAGGAAGAAGGCCCAACTGTGTGTGTGTATTTCCGCCTCCTGTTTATGTAATCTCTATCTCATACATAGTGTAACTTTACGAACTGAAAATCCTGTGATTTTTCTCTTGATTCATAAGGGTTTTCCACATAAATATCGGTTATCAATATTCTTGCTTACATTCCTTCTCTTCGATTCCTTTGTGCCTATGTTGGTAGGCCGCCCTATTTCCGGCCAACAAGTGGTATCAGAGTTAGGTTGAAAACTTTGTTCTAATGGCGTCAACATCATCAAAGAATCTGCCGTTCAGTGTTGAGCAGTTCAACGGGTAGGGTAACTTCATTTTCTGGCAAGAAAGGGTGAAAAACGTTCTTACTAGAGAAGAGACAATAAAGGCACTGAAGAAGAAGGATGAGAAGCCTGCAAAATTGACCGATGATGAATGACAAGAAAAAAGAGATTTTGCAAACTGCACCATCAAACTCTGTCTGGCAGATAACACTCTCCAGGAAGTGCTTGGCTTGACTGACCCGACGGAGGTCTGGGAGAAGCTAGAGAGCCAGTGTAAGTCCAAATCTTTAACAATAAGACTGCACATTAAGAAGCAATTTTATAGCGTTCAACTGAATATTGACGCAGATGCCCGCCCTTGAAGAAGAAATCAAGGAGGAGGACAAGGCGTTAGTCCTGCTGGCTTCTCTGCCAGTTTCCTATGATCATATTGTCACAACCTTATTGTTTGAAAAGAATACACTAAAATTGGATGAGGTTATTGCTTCCCTACTCATGAATGAGTCAAGGAGGTCACAAGGGATCTCGACGTCTGAGGTACTTATGATTGAATTTAGGGGAAGAAATAGAGGCCGTGGTCAAAAGTAAGGAGAGAAAGCCCGCAGCAAGTCAAGGTCAAGGTATCAAAACCTTGAGTGCCACCATTATGGCATGAAAGGCCACATTAAGAAGCATTGCTTCAAATGGAAGCAAAAAAATGTGAAAAAAGAAAAAGACGACAGTAGACGGTCAGAGAAAAAGTCCTCCGTCTTAGTAGTCACAGTAGGCGATCTCCTGCTAACAAGTGAATGAGACATGACAAATGTGATGGACGAGGAGTCCGGCTGGGTAATCGATTCCGGTGCCACCCTACACATCACGTCTAGAAGGCAATTGTTCACATCCTACACTCCAGGAGATTTTGGAGTAATAAGGATGAAAAATGAAGGAACATCTCCTGTCGTTGGCAGGGGAGATATCGTCTTGGTCACAAACAATGGGACGAAACTGATGTTGAAGGACGTGCGTCATGTCCCTGACATTCGACTGAATGTCATCTCAGCCGGTAGGCTGAATGATGAAAGTTACTGCAATACCTTCTGTGAAAGCGAATGAAAACTAACAAGAGAGTCTCTTGTTGTAGCAAGAGAAAAGAAGACCTCCGGCCTATATGTGATGAAGACTTGTGCAATGGCCGGAGACATGAACGCCACAATCTGCACTGGGACAATAGATTTGTGGCACAGAAGGCTAGGCCACATGAGTGATCAAGGGCTGTCCTACTTGGCAAGGAAAGGCCTAATCACTGGAGCAAATGAGGAAGAACCAGAGATGTGTCCTTATTGCTAGACTGGCAAGCAGAGAATAGTCTCATTTCATGGAGACTTGTCCGCTCCAAAGGCAGAACTCCTAGAACTCATTCACACAGATGTGTGTAGGCCATTCAGAGAAAGATCATTTGGTGGAGCCCAATACTTTGTTTCTGTCATTGACGACCGCTCTAAAAGGCTGTGGGTCTATCCACTGAAGTGACAACGGCCGCGAATACTTGGGACTTTTCAATGTCTACTGCCGGTCACACGGTATTAGGCATCAAAAGACACCACTGAAGATACCACAGTTGAATGGAGTGGCAGAACGAATGAATTGTACGCTCTTAGAGAGAGTACGTTGCATACTCTTCGAAGCAAAACTTCATGCATTGTTCTTGGCAGAAGCACTCTGGACGGTGGCTTACATTATAAACAAGTCACCCAGTAAACCTCTGATTGGTGAAGTGCTGGAGAAGATATGAATGGGTAATAAACCGTCCTATGATCATTTGCGAGTGTTTGGATGCAAAGCATTTGAGCATGTCCCAAAAGGTGAAAGGACAAAACTGGAGCCAAAGACGACACAGTGCGTCTTTCTGAGTTACGGGGAAGATGAACTGGGCTACTGGTTCTATGATACAGCTACTAGAAGACTCGTGCGGTCTAGGGACGTAACTTTTGTTGAGAATGAGACAATGGAAGACATTGGCAGGAATGCCAAGTGTGACGATAAGCAAACGGACCAAGCAAGCATTAAAGCTATCCGTCCAGCATCATTAGAAGGAGAGGATCATGGTCAAAAGACAGTTGAGGATAATGAATGAGAGGTCATGGCTCCGGATGACACCATTGATGGAGTCATTCATCGACCGGCAGGGAATGTCTCTGTTAGACAATCCTCACGCAACAGACGATCGTCTGTCCGTCTGTCACCAAATGAATATGTCATATTTACCGATGTCGGAGAGCCTGAGGATTATGAAGAGGCAATGAAGGATGACAGCAAAGAGGATTGACTGGAAGCCATAAAAGAGGAAATGAGTTCTATTCATGAAAATCACACCTTCGACTTGATTAAACTTCCTAAGGGGAAGAAGGCCCTCAAGAGCAAATGGGTCTTTCGTTTGAAGATGGACGAGAATACCAAGAAGCCAAAGTACAATGCACGGTTGGTAGTGAAGGGCTTCAATCAACAAAAGGGGATTGATTTTGATGAGATCTTTGCCCCAATTGTGAAAATGTCCTCCGTCCGAGTTGTACTGGGCCTAGCTGCCGCCCAGGACCTTGAGGTGGAACAGATGGATGTCCGGACTGCATTCCTCCACAGAGAGCTTGAGGAGAAAATCTACATGAAACAACCGGAAGGGTTCAAAGTCAAGGTGAAAGAGAAACTTGTTTGTCGTCTAAGGAAGAGTCTGTACGGATTAAAGCAAACTCCCAGGCAGTGGTACAAGAAATTCAAGTCAGTCATGACCAGTCAGGGGTACCGGCGGACAACTCGTGATCACTGCGTATTTGTACAGAAGTTCTCGGATGATGACTTTGTTGTCCTTCTCCTATACGTGGACGATATACTGATCGTTGGACGCAACAGTGGCCGGATAAAGGAGCTGAAGGAGCAGCTTGGGCGGTCATTTGCCATAAAGGACCTTAGATCGGCTAAGTAAATTCTGGGAGTCAGAATCTTACGCGATCGAAAGGTAAGAAAATTATAGATGTCTCAAGAGAACTACCTTGAGAAAGTGCTCCAACGATTCAACATGGATAAATCAAAACCCATGAGCACACCGTTGGCAAACCACTACAGGCTGAGCACTCGTTAATGCCCGACCTCGGATGACGAGAAGAAATACATGAAAGGCGTTCCCTACTCATCAACTGTGGGAAGCCTGATTTATACCCTCGTGTGCATCAGACCGGGCATAGCTCATGCCGTCGGGACAGTTAGCCGGTTTTTGTCTAATCCGGGAAAGAAGCACTGGTCCGCGGTGAAGTGGATCATGAGATATATTCGGGGAACCTCCAAGAGGTGCCTGTGTCTAGGAGGTGACAAGCCTCAGTTGGTGGGTTACTCGGACGCGGATATGGCCGGAGATGCCGACACACGCAAATCCACATCGGGTTACTTAATGAAATTTGCGAGAGGTGCAGTTTCTTGGCAGTCCAAGCTACAAAAGTGTGTAGCTCTATCCACAACTGAAACCGAATACATTGCAGTTACAGAGGCCTGCAAAGAAATGTTATGGATGAAGAAGTTCGTTTAAGAGTTACGCATCGAACAAGGGAGATATGTGGTGCTTTGTGATAGTCAGAGTGTCATTCATTTATATAAGAACTCTTCATTCCATTACAAATCAAAGCTCATTGATATACGATACATTGGGTGCGAGAGGTGCTGGAGGAAGGACTACTGTCACTGGATAATGTTAGCACGGAAGAGAACGAGACAGACATGATGACGAATATTCTACCGAAAGGAAAAAATGAAACATGCTGCAAAATGGCCAGGCTAACAAATTTAACTTCCTCACGGTCGTGAGGGAAAGTTTGTTGGAAATCACTCCCGTGAAGAAGTTTTGATCAATATCGTTGACTGGATGGACGGTCAACATCGTTGACCGGTTGGACGGTTAACGGCGGTCAATATGGTTGACCAGCTGAAAGTTCAATATTGACCGGTTTGGCTGAGGGTTCTCAGAATAACAAGAAGACGGTCCACAGGACGTTGACCGGTCTAAATGCGAAGACGGTCAACAAAGTTGACCGGCTCGTTATGGCAATGCAGAAAACCTGCAATGTCTGAAATAGAGTAGGTTGACCTGTCTGTTTGGATAACATTGAAAATTCAATACAACAGATCTGTCTGCTGCTACTGCAGGCATGCGCCACCTATTGCTGGTCTGATACATGGTTCTTGGGAACCGTGCACCAACCATTGAGCAAGACGTAGTGGTCCAGTTGCTGCAAAATCTTATGTATATTCTTATATATATGTGTGTGTATATGTAAGCGGTGGTGGTGGTAGAGAGAAAGAAGTAGAGTGTGAGTGTGTGAGAGTAAGAAAGAAAAACAGAGGAGAGGAAGAAGGCCCAACTGTGTGTGTATTTTCGCCTCCTGTTTTTGTAATATCTATCTCATACGTAGTGCAATTTTATGAACTGAAAGTCCCGTAGTTTTTCCCTTGATTCATAAGGATTTTTCACATAAATATCGGTTATCAATATTCTTGCTTACGTTCCTTCTCTTCGATTCCTTTGTGCCTGTGTTGGTAGGCCGCCCTATTTCCGGCCAACAAACCTCCTAGTAGTGGCTTCAACAACCAGGAAAGCCAATTTCTTATCAACAAAATATCCAACAAGGGCATTCTTCCACAAATCTGCTCCTTTAATAGCAACATCAGGGAGCGATCTGATGATAATCTCATTCTCCTGAACACAGGGAGGATGAAAAGAAAGAGGGGTTCTATGAAACTCCAAATCTGAATTGAACACTTTGGCTCATGACCTCGGTTGTATTTGGAGTGACTGCACAAGATGATCAGCCTCCTGCAAGGCTTCAAAGGGAACCTCCACTTTGTCATCAAACTCGCACAGAGGTCCAACAGATGATATCGCGGTAGGAGACTAGGGTCCATATCTCGAATGTATATATCAGCGGCTTTTCCAGCGGCTGGAGCACCTCCATTCCGCAGCCAGTGAGAGATCGACCATGGTATCTTCAATTCGAGAGATACCCTAAAATGGCTCACCTCATTCCGAGCATGAAAAAGCTCGGCCGAAACCACAGTAATAGGAACCGAACTTGAAGCTTCTTCCATCCCTTAAATAGCATCAACGAGAGATTTAAATCTTTCCAGGAGAGCTCCATCAATGCTACCACTTCCATCCATAGACATTAATTGAACGACAACAAGGGTCTCCGTCAAATCCCTTTGAACGACGGCGAGGAGATCATGAGGACTCTTCACAATCGATAAATCAGATGGGGAAACAACCTCCAGAGGAGACAAAACCTCCAGAGGAGACAAAGACCCACTGGGACTGCGGCCATGGCCGCCGTTGCCGCCAGGAGAGAGAGATGCTCAGTTAGGGTTTATAGGAGAAGGAGAGGAGGAGGAAGAGGACAGAGGCAGGAGGGCTCAGGTAGGGTTTCACTAAGGTAAACGAATTGGAGTTAACAATTTGAGAAGCCCCAGATTAAGTTAAAAGTTTCTTACCTAATTATCTATTTATTTATGTTGAAATCACTAAAA
>JAODPA010039562.1:0-12072 GCA_025585075.1 Nepenthes mirabilis | reverse complement strand
CAACTAACAACATAAAAAAGGCGCACACATATAATAATATGGGTGACGTTAGGAAACATTCTTTAAACATTTAAGGCACTTTAGATAATATGATATTTCATCTATCTATTCATATAAGAAATATGCATGGCGATCCCACACAGAAATATATATATAATGATGATACATCACGCCACCTAATGATATTCCAAGAGTTTTCATCGAATATCCTTAATTAGTCCTCAAGCAATACGAGCTTTAGCAACAATTCTAAACCTTACAATAGAATTACCCAATACATGCCAGTATTGTAAGAGAAGATAGACTTTCTACGAAAATTAAGTTTCTAGCACATTTAAGCATTCTTTAATTTTTTTAGATAAAGTTCAAGTTTATATTAAAAATAAATAAACAAATCATATGGGATAAGGTCATCTGACAGCATGGCATGACAAAGGCGGCAAAATCACATAAAAAGCACACACATAAATACGGGAACACGAAAGCATCCCCCAACCCCACCCTTAGAAGGGTAAATAGACCGGCAACCAACAGGTCCCACTTGTTTCCTCACCCTTTACATCAGTCCAATGACAACGCTTCAAAAAGGATAACAGCTAAAAATAATAATAATAATAATAAGGTGGAAGATGAGACTTGAACATTATGCAGAAACCAAGAGGAAAGCGCTGCTTCACCTACTTATCAACCAAACTAATTACACTACAACTAGATTTATTTATAACTAAGAATATCTGCTTAAGGATGATGAAACTTCTGCAAATGTGTCGTGAGAAGGGAGATTCCTGTTACTGGTTGCCGAAGATTTGTAACTAAGAATATCATGCAAAAATGTATATGTTGGAAAGAAAATTATCTAAGTGGTTCTAAAAGAAATTACCAAATGACCTAAGAAATTGCAGAAAATGATAAAAAGGAGGAGGAGACGTACTTTACTTCATAATCTTCTTGAGGGGGAGGATGATGACAGTTCTAAAATATTATTAATGTTGATATTTGTATAAAAAATATTTTAGAGCATGAACCTAACTATTCGCAGTGAAAGATGGAGAGAAAATCTTAGCCATCGATTGAGGATGTGATATTCCTGGATGACTGGGTGATTTCTCATTTGAGATGTGCAGTGGCACTAAAGACTAGTGTAGCCAAGAAATCTGACTTGTCTTGAAAGCTTTGAAGCTAAGCTTGTAAGTGTGAGTGTTAGTGAGGTGCTCTGTATTTTTTATACTCAACTTCTATAATGAATATCCTTCGAAAAGTCTTGTACTTCCACACATTTGAAATGGTAAAATCAGAAAAACACTAACTTATCTACATTAAACATGATATGTTAAGCAAGTATCACACGGATGACGCAGAGAAATTGTATTTCAGTGAAATCCCTCTCTCCAAATAGCTATCAAATGGTAATAAGGATATGATCCTCATTGACTATTATCTCTATTTCCAGATTCAACGTGTCCTACGTAGCTTTTAACTTCAATAATGCTGAATGCCAAGGCATTACTGTGCCCAAACTGAGGTGTTCCTCCTGGGAGAGAATGTAGTATTCAGTCCAAGTGGAGATGGCTCGGCAAATTGATCTTAGGCCAACTGCTGAGAGCATCGAGCCTTGGTCAAACTGTGGAGGATCGATCTTTCCCTCATCTCACTAAAACTAAACTCGCTTACTGAACTCGCCTAGGGATCATCAGAGAGCCAATTTGGCAACTAACACAACAGTTGGCCTCGAAATTTTACTTTTCTTAGTGGACTCATAAGCAAAAGTTCGTCACCACTATATTCTATGTCTATGTTAAAGCTCCAAAAGGCATAGGAACCAGCTTCGAATGAGTGATACTGGTCCGTTTACAGTCTTGCTCGGAAAGGGCTCTCAATGAGTGGAGGTTCTACTTGTAAGTCATGGGTGACCTCTTTATTCAACAGATTTATAATCCCATCCCCCACCAATCTAAGAGTACATTTACAGCTAACTTCAGCTTCTCGATAAGCCAAGAACTATTATGAACAATAAATCATAAGAAAATTTCGTCCAATGTCCCAACTGTTAGTGAAACAACACCTTTAAGTCCAAATGGTCACGCTCCAAATGGCTGCTGCTGCTTCCATCAGCTCCTTTCATGGAACGGAACATAACCTCTTTGCCCGCATAGCTAAAAAACAACGAAACTTAATGGCTGCTGTTGTGTCCAGGGTTTGCCTTGTTTCATCTTAGTGTATGTAGAACCCTACAAACACACCAATAGCAGAAACAAATGTGAATTATTGCCTGAGGTATCTAGGCCAATGCCCAGATCAATATGTAGAGAATTGGAGATTGCAGGCACGAAATCAAGCTGCTTTGTAAACTTTGAGCTCATACAGGGTGAATGAGAATTTGCATACATGTATTGTGACATACGAGGGGGTAACCGGAAAAAGGAGCATTGATGTGATAGTAGAGCTGTTGTTATGTTGATCGACTTGGACTCGTAGAAACAGTATCTTGTATAATACAAGGTTAGATCACATACAATAAATCTAAAAGTGGTCCAATTTACTGCGGATCCCTAAAATACGGAAACTTAATACACCGGGCTACTCTCCGGGAGAAATTGTGGTTCAGCTTATTATGACCTCCAAATCCCAGCTGAATTTTGTGGTCACCTTAAATATTGGAGATGGAGGAATTCATGTAGCTATGAGGTCAATGATCCTTTGTAACTCCCGAAATTTTTTTCTTTTTCATTGCATGTAACTTCGAATCAAATGCTACTAAAAAGGCTAAAGATGACCCATTCATAAAGTCAGGTTCTTGGCCTCTTAGAACGACAGATTATTCAGGAGAAAGCAGTAGAGCTTTCTGATCAATTTAAGTGTGAGAAAATGATGTTTAGAATTATACATATTTAAAGAGAGGTGAATAGATATTTTTTGCCAAAGTATAAAATAAAAATTAGTAATTTTAATACATATAAGAAATTATATGTCTAAATATTTAAATACAAATCATTACCATTCACATGTATAAAACGNTAATAAATAAAAATTAACAATAATAATTGATGAGTATATCAGAAACGGGCTAGACTCAAAAAATCAACAAAGGCTCAAAACGGCGGTCAACACCCTAACGGCCCAATTGGAAAACAGGCCCAAAATCTAGAAAGGCCAGAACGATCAACATTGGCGTTGACCGTCCGGGCGGCCAACTCTCAAACAGGCGGCCAACTCTCAAACAGGCGGCCAACTCTCAAATGGACGGCCAACTCAAACGTTGACCGCCCGCCTTACGCGCCTTGGGCCGAAAGAGACTTTACTACAGTAATGGGCCTAGCTTACTCAGGCCCATGACCCATCAGGCGGCTAATAACTGACATCCTCCACAAAGGCGGCCAACACGCACGCTGCCGATCAACTCGAACGTTGACCGTCCGCATTTTGCACGTTGGGCCCCAAGAAGCCCTTCTACAGTAACGGGCCTGACCCGTTTAAGCCCACAAATCATCAAAAGGCCAACAACGATTTTTCAAGGATATTCCACGATCTCAGCAGGCACCGAAAGGGACACTGGCAATATTGGCGCCTCCCATATAAGGAAGGCGCCAGATTTTCTCCAAATCCTTGCCAGCCCAGACTTTCTAACGGTAACATGCGCACCGGTTTGGAAAGTTGTTGGCCGCATCACAAGGAAACAATCACGATCGGCATGGCAACTGGCATCTGCTCCAGAAGGCAAGCCAGCCAGCAGATCAGGAAGGTAATCGGTTCTTTCAAAGAAGGAGGATCGTCCTCTCAGCTACAAAAGAAGCCATTGATTCATCATTCAGGGCATACTTTCATTGATGATTTCATTAACGCTTTCTTCAACGCATCCAACTGTATACGTTTTCTAAGACGATTGAGTGCTCTGAGAAATCTGCCTTTTCTGCCACCTTCACTCTCCAAAAAACCCTAAGGCAACAAGCGAGTCCTCACGGTCGTTTACTGCCTTACTACCTTTCAGATCCAAGAAAACTTCACGTCTCTCTTACATCTGGATCAAACACTCTTTCTTTTTCTCTCTCTCTTAATTTCAGTTTCTTTCTTACGAAGTCTGTTTTACTGACTTAAGCGTCAGAGTGTTTTCGGTGGGACAATTTTTCGTCAAACACGCTGACCTCCTATTCTGTTTAGTGGTGTGCAGGATTCGACTTAGAGAATGGAGCCGAAGCCACGACAAGAGGATCATCCAAATCTATTCAAAATTCGGATCCAGAGACACATCAATAATAAAGTTATATCACTTGTTATAAAGTATGAGAATATAGAGTAGAGAGAGAGTAGATAATTGTAAGAAAAAAATGAGCATGGTTAAGGAAAGATGCTAAGGTATTTTTCCAATTTTGTTTAAAAAAGGTCCGCAGCAACTACCATGACAATTTTTTTCAAAAAAATTATAGATATATATATTGGTCATGCCTGATAAGGCCCAATTGTGCCGTGAGCAAGCAAGTCACATGGGCGTGCCCCCCTCTACCTTTCATGGTCTGAAGTATTGGGTTGTGCTTGACACAGCCCGTTTAGCACCTATTCGCACACACTGGCCGCTTAAATAGATAGCTCGTGGTTAATTTACAGCAGCAGGGCATAAAATAGCTTAAATATATAACAAAATAAGATAATAAATTCAATATATAACTCAAGATCACGAAATTTATCAATACTAAATATTAACCTGACAAAGTATTTGGGCTCATAAAGTGCTGAGATTGGAGCTTTGTCCTAAGACCGAACTGGCTTCTGAGCATCATTTGGGCTGTCCATAATTTATGTGGGGCCGCCATGGGATTTAACCTGACTCCATCAGCCCCAATGCTTCTATCATCATTCTGCTTTCTTGATTAGGGCAGGCACATCCTCGCCTTCATGTTAAAGGATCAGAGCATATAAGAGCTTGATTCCAGAAATTCAACGGCCACACATAAGTTAATTGCCCATTTATTTAACATAATACTGCACTTGAGTAAGGTAGCTACTAATATGATAGATTTATAAGAACTTGATTACAGAGATTGAACAAGCCACACATAAGTTTATTGCTCATTTATTTAACATACTGCACTTGAGCAAGGTACTAATTAACATCACAGATTTTTTTAGCAAATCAAAGAAATATAGCTTGACTTGCTATTACTCAATTAGAATAGCAATGTGAAGGAAACTCAAAAAAAAAAAAAAAAAAAGAATAACAGGAGATGTTGACATTGCAATGTGAAAGCATTCTTTCACTTGTTTGGTGAGAACACAGTCAAGGTGGGGAGGCTAAACCTATTTTATCACTTCCATGGTATGGCAAAAATGAATTAGAAGGCATATAACAGCTGTTTCAAATTGTTGAAATGAAATAAAATGAAGAACATAAGTTTGAATGGAATCTGAATAATCAAATCGTACAATACAGAGGGATAACAAAATAAACATAAACAGCAAGGACTTCACATTGTTGTATTGTTCTACCTAAGTTTCAAGCTCTCGTAATTTCTTTTTTCATCATTCTCAATTACAACTTAATATGACATTCTGTGCTCCAAAGAAATTACCTAATCAATAGTTACATCACTTCTTTGCCCATCAAAGAAGCGCAAGTAGTTGATCCTTGTGCAAAACTCCCGTAATGCGCAAGATTACAACTTATTTTAACGTGAAAGCTGAAGTAGCATATTAACTCGATGGCAGTTCTGATTGCTGAATTCAATATAAGCAATGAATGGTGAAACTTAAGCGCCTGCCAGCACTTGCTACAGCATCACTTCTGAATCTTAGTTTACATGCTTTCACCTTTCCTTCTTTTTTTCGTGCCAACCAACCGTGCATCGGCATCAACATTAGAAAATATTTGAATTTCCCCGAATATTTGCATCTGCTTTGACAATAGCTATCGGGCACAAACTGTTACACATAGCTTGCGAATTCCCTTTAATCTTCCTGATGAGCAGAGGATGTACTCTTCAACTGCAGCTTCATTGCTAATATTTGACTTAAACCTATTAACTCACAGGTTCAGAACAGTTCAGTCACTGCTCAGCATACTGTGTACAGCAAAAACTTGCCATGCAATTTATTTTCCCACATAAAATGTACACCAGCAGCAGGAACAGCAAAACTTTAGGTTTCACTAAGTAGAACCAGCTACGTAACATGTACAGTGGTAGCATATAGCATTACCAGGGTTCTGAAGACCCACCGTGTATGCTGTCACTGCCAGAAGTAGCTTCTGCTGTCCAAAAGTTCCCTTCCTCCCCGACAAACAGCAGCTCACCCTGCTCCACCTCGTCATCATCGACACATGTTTCAAAGTCCGAATCATCCCCATCAAACAGATGCTCAAATCCATCATCTATTTGGTAATCCTCATCAAAATCTTCAACGTCGTGGGGAAAAATAGAATTAGTGGAATCACTAATAATGACATCATTATGTTTTCTAACTTTTCTCCTTTCTCGTCTTATCCTCTTCCCTTCCCTAACCAAGTCCAACAAGCGGTCATTTATCCTCAATGCTTCATCCAGCTCTATAAGAGCACCATCATCATCATAGGCCTCCACCAAGAACACGGAGTCTCTCTGCCCCTTCAAACTCACATAGAACAATTCTGGATGCCTCACCAGCATTCCTCTTAGCTTGTTGGGCAGTCCAAACTCCTTCCTAAAATGTGTCAAATGGTCAACCAAAGTCCTCTTCTGAATTGTCATCCCCAAGACTTCCCTCACCACACTGCAAGCCCTCTTTTCAGCCTCCATTGACTCTTTCCGGAATTCTCCTGCTGGAGCTATATATGGACAGACTTCTGGAAGTTCTCCAAACTTGATTAAGAACTCATGGTGACATCTTTTTAAATTTAATCCCTTCCTAAGTTTCAACTGCTTGAATTTTAAGGGCCTGTCCACTATCAATTCGCAGTTCTGTGTTTTGATTTTAGGTAAAGGAATTTCCAGGTCTGGGTCCCAGGACACAAGCTCAAGTGCACGGCCATAGGAGGTGTCCACGGTCTTAAATCTCTCCGGATATTCATTGCAAAGGCGGGATCGAAAATTGGGAGGAAGGCCAAGGTCTGTGCCAAGATGAACAAGCTTTGATAACAGGATCCTCCTATGAGAAGAAAGCATAAGAAGCTTCTGGAGTTTATTAGCCAAGGCATCGGAAGCTGTCAACTTGAGATTAGCTTCTTGAGAAGCAAGAGCTTCTGCAGCCGGAGTTAGACGAACACAAAGCTGGGCGTATGATTTTGTTGCATTCATTGGTGTGGGTGGCCATGGGATAGTAAAGAGCTCAAAAATAGTAGGGTATCGATGAATCATAGATAGGAGGGAGCGAGGCTTGGAGAGCGTTAAGTAGGAGCGGCATTTAGAAAGAATATGGATGGGCATGAAATGTTTTTTCTTGGAAAGGAGCAAGGTCCTGAGCTTTTGAACGAAGCGGATGTTGTTTTGCTTCACTATTTGCCTGTCCAATAAACGGTCACGGATAATTTTGGGAGCTGAACAAATAACAAAGAGAGACAAACCCTTTCTTTTCTTAAAATGAGTACTATTGTGGTGAATGGTATTCATCCGATGTACAGCTGCTGAAGATAGAAAATCAGGATTGGTATTAAAGACCTGCCTTTTTGTCCCAGATGGCGAGGATACAAGAGGTAAAGCCATCTCCAGTTTTTTTAGCAAAAACACTAGTAAATACTATGTGAGCAAATAACGATTTTCAATAAACAACAATTTGTACATCATTGACCGCATTTCCATCCAAGGTGAATTTACAAATTCTAAAAGCTGATGGGTCGGGCATCTAGCATTGTAACCATTAGCACAGTCACCTTTACACCACACCTGAACAGAAGCAAATCCAATGTCAGCCAGCAAGAATCAATTGGGTGAATAATAATTTTAACAAACTTTCCAACTGCTACTCAAATTGCACTTTTCAAATGTGTAGTACCATTTCCAATGTCAATTATGTAGCTGTCTCAATTTGAGCATGATTTTGCACAATGAAATAGTTCAATTTGTGATACAATTTGCAATTCAACTGAAGTAAGAGGGGGAATAGAGACGGATGAGATGAATATCAATCTCGCCAGAAAATTCATCTTCTATTTATTTCAACTACATTAACATCCATGATCCATAATTAACCCCCCCCCCCCCAAAAAAAAAAAGATCAATGATTTGTCTAAGCAACAAAACCTGAAACAATCCTATCAAAATTCCCAGATTATTCGACTATCAGAAAATTAAATTAACCCCAAAACGAGAGTTTTGGATTATAATATTGCCTAAAACTACAAAACCAAAGAAGGGTGTGAGAGTATTATTCACAGGAAATGTCATCAGATTTAGCGGAGACGAGGTAACAGTATGGTGTGGAAATTGCATATAAGAACTTGAAAAGTTCTACACCTCTTAGGGAAAGTAGGTTAGAGGAGGGAATACGCAGTGAAAAAATATTGGGGGAGGGGGGAGAGAGAAGATGATGGCAGATACAATCTTACCGAATAGATGAGAGGGAATATGCGGGAAAATACGGACAGAAAGAGATGAAAAAGATGATACAAAAAGATCTCTCAGGTCTGAGAAAGTCCTTTGGATTTCATCCATGGTCTCTTGTTGATGGTTATCTTCTGCTCAGAAGGAAGGAGGGGCCCTGGGCCGCGTCAGGGCCTCTGCCGCGGGTTGGGGGCCGTTGGATGAGATCCAACGGCCCCATCACAAGTTCCTAATTTTTTTTTTTATAATGCTAACTAATATGACAGATTTATAAGAACTTGATTCCATAAATTGAACAAGCCACACGTAAGTTTATTGCTCATTTATTTAACATACTGCACTTGAGCAAGGTACTAATTAACATGACAGATTTTTTTAGCAAATCAAAGAAATATAGCTTGACTTGCTATTACTCAATTAGAAACTCATTAAAGTTTGATTTATGGACAGGAAAAACTCAAACTTAATTTCTCACTAGTAAACAAAACAAGCCTTAGCAACTCGCCTGCCAACAGAAGGAGAGTGTGTGGCCTAATGGTTTTAATCATGTTAGGAGTAAGGTAAGGATGTGGGTTAATAGGTATGGGGGATGGGTGATTGCATAGTTTTACATGTGTGACTTCTGTTGCAAACCTTTATAATCAAGAAGGGCATTCGAATTAGTCAGTCTTCCTTGAAAACTTAAATGCTATATTGTTCTTTAATATACTAAATATTTTTAACTTGATGTTGAAATCTGAACATAATAAAGGTTCTCCCACGCATTTCTTGCATAAAAAACATGCCAGCATTAAGATGAAAGCTTCCTTGAATGGCCAAATACCAGAAAAAGAGATGCCTTCAATGAGTGAAGTACAACCCGAATTCATCATGGTATTGTCTCACCCACCATAATCAGGAGGACACCTCCATTATGCTGGGGACCGAGGACAAATTCCAGCTTTTGGTTCCCCTCTGCAATCTTACTAACATTCTTCATCAACTCCAACTCCACACAGATTCAGACACGAAAATTGAGCAACATCATTTCTTCTTCCACTTGGAGAACCATCGCATAGGCCTATATCAAAATAACTTACAGCAAATAGAAGTTCTACTGAAAGAGGTAAACATAGAGGCCCCTAAATCCAGGGAACCATCAGTGTCCCAACAAACATATGGCTTACAATGATATTGAAACTCTATTTTCATTTCAACAAAGGCAGAAAAAAGACAGAAACAATGGGGGGTAATGTAAGATACACTAGAACAAGCGCAATAATTATTCAACAGGCAAGCATATCATATTTGTTTGACCCATATCTGTCCTCTAACAGTCCGGTAATCTGTGCTTAGATCAATTAGACGACTGATCATAAGTTGGTTGTCAATTGAGGTAATTTAATGTGCCAATGATAACTTTCAGAGTTAATAAATGGTCTTTGGACCAAAACTAATATTCTAGTAGGCTTAGACTCAACGACGTGAGTAGGATAGCACAGGGGCATTTTGGTAATTTTACAAATTAGTGAACCTTGATTTGTATTGTGTAATCAGTTAGTTAGTCATAATTGTGGTGGATAATTTAGATGTGCATATTGGTAAACTAAATTAATTAAATTTGAGGGTAAAACCCCGACTTTCCCCTTGTAAACCCTTCTTTTTACTAAGATACCGATAGCCACCACCTCTCTTCTTTTGTAAACCCTAATTGTTTTGGTGGTTGTTAGCTAATTAATAGGAGGGGCGGCAGGACTTGAGAATTACAAAACCAGTTTTCTTACTTTTGAAATTCAAATCTATTAAAGAGAGAAAAACCACCAAAGAAGCCCTAACCCTCTTATTCAATAAGACGCTGAGGAGCCTCTTATTTTCTGCTTGCTGTTTCACAAGAGAGAAGAGAGAAGAGGAGTGCAACTAAGGAATTGAAGAAGGAAATCCTTTGAATTAGACAAAAGGGAGATCTACGCAAGTAACTCTAGACTTTATTGTATGATTAAATTGCAGCCCTTCTTGCTAATCCTCCCTTGAATTCATAATCACCGAGGCTAGTTAGTGTTTAGGAAAAACAGAGCATGGGCAGTGGGTAGAAATCCAACTCAGATGCTTCAATATCAACTAATTGTGTGATAATTTGACTTAATAATACTAGAAATAAGTGGTGTTAAAAGGTAGATGAAGGTAGTTAGAGGCTTTGATGAAATGATTCATGTTGGGGTCAAGAACACGAATAACAGAGTATGTTTGGAAGATGATGAACAATAACGAAAAATCAGATTTTTTAAGTTGATATTAGTGTATCCGTAAATTTGCTGTTCTGAATGTTTGATACTCTAATACTGCGTTATCGAAACGCAGATATGACTACCCGATGATGTAGCTTTTGATTGACGAAAGCGCGACATTAAAGGTTGGAAATTTGGAAAAGAGAAGCAATTTGGAAAATGAATTTTGCTCAAGCAGTTTCATCCACGAACCTCACGTCCCTATGCAAGCGTGACGTGGCTCAATTCACTCAGGCAACCGTCCAGCGAACCTCTTACAAATCCCCTGCTGCCGTGCCTGGGAAGCAGTTGAGGCGTGTTCTTAGCAGGGAGATCCCAATTTCAGGTTTTGAACGTTTTTTTTTTTTTTTTATTCATCAGTAAAATAATAAAACG
Organism: Nepenthes mirabilis; assembly: GCA_025585075.1. NCBI lineage: Eukaryota > Viridiplantae > Streptophyta > Magnoliopsida > Caryophyllales > Nepenthaceae > Nepenthes > Nepenthes mirabilis. Next base: position 932 of record JAODPA010039562.1, on the reverse strand, counting down.
AACGATGTAAATATGGGAAGGCGAAACCCTAGAGAGAACAGAGAGAATCGCCGCAAGAAGAAAACCATGAAGAGGAAGAACGACTGCAAGAAGCAACGCCGTAGAATTGAAGGCTCAGGAACACATCACAGCAATCCGTTCTTTTTTAATTTCCACCGGCAGATGAGAGCAGGCGCAGTATAAGGATCAGAAAACGCAAGGCCGCTAGTCTTGGTTATTATAATATTAGCTACACCTTTTTGTGGGTTACGAGTATATAACGCAATGAGGAAATTTTTTTGGAAAATAAATTACCTCTGAGTAGTTTTAATGGAGATTTTTCCCCTTTCTCAAATTAAAAATCTTATCCATTTTTCATTCTCTCTCTGATTTGTTTCCATATTTTCCTCTTCCCATTCTATTATTCTTCTCTAGTAAGAAATTAAGCACAATAAGAATTGAATTGGTTCTTCAGTTATTTTATTAAATATTATAATTATGTGAATAATTTTGTAGGTCATGGGTGTATAGTAATTTAGGGTGCTATGGATTAACCCAGTGAGATTTTTAGATATAAGCGGAGTCAATTAGTTAAGGTTAAATGGATAATTTTATTTATATTAAAAATATTAGCTAATTAACCAAGGATGAAATACTAAGAAAATGAAGACAATTGGGTCTAGCAAGGTAAGTTTAGAGGATTCTAGTGATCCTAATAAGGAGTAACCATGTGAGCAGTATTTAGAATATTCGATTGATTCATCCACTCTTATTCTCTTGATGGTCGATTGATTTCTCTATTTTTTTCCCATTGATAAATTCCTTTATGTTACCTTTGATTGTATAAGTAACATCTTCACTGAAATCAAATAATTTCTCTATTCATCCTGTTGATGAGTTCTTTTATGTAGCCCTTAATCGTGTTAGAATATTTCTTGGCTTTTTATAGTTAA
>JAODPA010039540.1:0-12072 GCA_025585075.1 Nepenthes mirabilis | reverse complement strand
TAATCTAAAAAAAAAAATAAAGGCACAAGAATATATTATAATTGTTGTGTTTTGAGTTCGTGACTGTTGTACAGATCAGGGAACGTTCGGATTTCTCGTCGTCTTGAGGCAATCTCGAGCGGGTCCGATCTCTATCTCTGTAAATTTGGGACACACAACACAACTAACAAACAAGAGGTTAGAGGTACGGAGGGGTTTCAACCACCGAAAATACTTTGACGCTCAAGTCAGCAAACCTTCTACAATAAATGGAAAGGGGGGTTGCACACGTTTAGAGATGCGTGGGAGTATACAGTGTGTAAGGAATGTGTGAATGCAGGAATGGGAGATTGATGAGGGGAAAAGGGAGGTCTGGCTCCCGCAATGCACCGCGATGGGTGGTTAACTATGGCGGCTTGTGTTAAGCTGGAGAAAAGTGGTAGCTGGCGGTGTTCATGAGAGCTTGCGCATGCAAGGGTGTATGCCTCAGTGCCAGGCTGTAGTTTTCTCCATTGCCAGTTGATCAAATTGATCGGAGTAGGGTGCAAGGATTCTCTCTTTTGCCAAAGTATGCTCAGAGTCCCTTCTGTGTTTGTTGAGTGATCTTTTCTCCCCCTCCCCTTTCCGAATGAGAGGAGGGATTTATGGCTTCTCCGGTTAGAGCCCTTGGCATGAGAATCTTCTCATAGGGATCCGTTGGTCGCTGACCATTGATGGTAATCGCCGATGTGTCATCTATCGCGTTGTGATGACAGGCAGACCGTCGGGTGTCACAGGCTACGCTTGGTCTGCTTCTTGCACCGGGATCGGTCGAAGAGCAACAGGTAGCAGCGCGAGCCATAACTGGCAACGCTGACCCTCCTCCAATTGGCTTGCCCTCTCTGTTGCCTGTCAACCACATTAATGGGCTGCAGGCAATTTCTATTGGGCGCACGCTTGGGCCGCCATGTAGGCTATTTTTGGATGTGGACCAAATCTGCCGAGTGGGCCATTGCTCCTTGGACTGGGTCGAGAATTCTCTTGGGCCTTCACATCAGACCCAACACTAGCACCCATGCTTGGGCCGACCTGTGGTCGCGGCTTGGCATGTCTTTCTGGGTCCGGTCCACAATTACTCAATGTTTTTCGAGATTTGTCAGCGTTTGTTACCTTATGGTTTCGTTCCTTCCCTAGGCAGTGGCGCATGCCTTTAGGACGCTGCAACGATTCGCTGGGAAGGAAGGATTCGCATGCCTGAGGTTGCCTTGCGTCAGGCGCCTTCCCTTTTTTGTGAAAGATGATCGTTGGGCTGTGCGCCTAGTTAACTTGTGGCAGGCCACCTTGCCTATAAATAGCGGGCACTTTTAGCTGGCATGTGCGGGAGATGTGCATGCTTCATGGATTCGTGACAACGCTGCGCCTGCTGTCGTGGTGGCAGGAGATGGTGGCTCAGAGACCACCGTTGTCAGACCAATGAGGTTCTTGTGGTCCCCACCTGGCTTCGATGTGAAGGGTGCGTCCGCGTCCTTGCAAGGCTTGAGGCCCGGGAGGAGATATCCGTCATTCCAGCAGGTAGCTCGGGCTGTTGAGGGCTACGAGGCCTGGGTACAGGCTCTAGTCAGGGAGGTCGAGCAGGTAAGAGCCCGTGCCACGCACTTCGAGAGAGCATGGTCAAAATCGGAGGCACGAGCTTGCAGGCTTGCTGACGCTAACGTGTAGCTACAAGGCCGCATCCTGGTTGTCCAGGATGAGTTTGAGCTATTTTGGGTGTACTCCGAAGAGGAGCTCATGCGGCTGGAAGCCGAGTTGAGGTTGAAGCTTAGGCCGGAGGAAGTGACCTTTGCGCTGGAAAGGAGGTTCCAGGATGGCATCCGTCTCAGCCGTAGCCTTGCCAAGCTGGAGGAGCCAAACTTCCGTGTTGGCATTCTTGATTCTCGAAACTTGGGTGTCCAAATCTGCTCCCATCTGAGGGAATTTATTGCTCCGGATTCTCTAGGTCCCAGTGGGGATGATCAGTTGTAATCGACGGCAGTCGACCGCTTAGATATGTAAAAATGTTTATTAGTGAAATGCATGATAAACCTCTTACTTGCGCTGTGCTGTTTGCTCGTATCTGCTCATTTCCATTCCTCTTTTTTTTTGCTTGCGTCATTCCCTTGCAGCCGTTTCTGGCAGCCGGGATCCCCGCATTAAATGTGGGTGTGACAGTCAAGATTTTGTCAGGCAGCGGAGGGGATGCTAATCGATGGCCTGTTGAAGGGCATGATTGCTCAATACTTGGGAAACCGTCACGTCCTTAACGAGTGGGCACGTGGCCCGCTTTTAGGGCAAGAGCGTCGCTTGGGATTTTCTGCACGCTGGCGTCTTGTTGCCTGTATAAACGACACCTCTGTGAAATCATTCCCTTCAGTGTTTTTTCACGCTTTGAAATCCCAATCCTTTCCATAGCGTGTGAGATGGAAAAGAAGAAAGAATCCTCTTCATCTTCGCGAGTTGTTAGGTCGAGTGGTCACAGAGTAGACAATACGGGCTCAGCGCTGACTCTGAGCACTATCGCTGCCCTGATGGTTGGTTATGGCTTTCGGCAAGATATGTCATATTGTGCTCCTGGCTTGGATGGTAGGGCTCACACCCCTCTAGAGGGCTTCGTCACTATCTATGAGTGCCATCTGAAAGGTGGGCTCCGTTACCCCTTGCCGTGCGAGTTGACCGCCCTAGTTGACGCTTTGAGCGTTTCGGTGGCGAGACTTCATCCGAACGCTCTCCGCTACCTGGATTCGTTGTGTGTCTTCACTCGTCTGCATTCCGTTTGCTTTGGTGCGACAGCGGCGAAGGTAATCTTTCGCTTCTCGAAAACCAATAGTTGGATCTCCACGTCCCTGAGAGCTGGTTTTCATTTCAGGGGGACCAATCTTGACTTAGTGAAGAATTAGAAGAATCGTTTCTTCTTTCTACAAGAGTCGTCAGATTTAGAGTTTTCTCAAGAGTGGGGCCCGATTCCACAGTTCTTCCATATGGACGTGTCTGACAAGGAGGTGAGGAAGACGGCAAAACTGGTCGAAGCCATCGAGCCCCTGATGAAGACGTTCTCCGTTCAGGGGTACTATTTGATGTTTGATGCCCTTGCGGCTACTAAGTGGGGCCCCATGTCTGGTTGGGCCGTAGCTGGCTCCTTGAAGAAGAAGCCCGCAGATATTGTGTCACGCGGACCTTCGGAAGAAGACGCTGAGGAGAGCTGCTCTCTGTTAGAGTCGTCTTCTGATGATGATGAGGAGGAGGCCCCGTTGAAGAGGCCGAGAGAAGCCGAAGGCACCTCCACCTAGAGATCGCAGAGGTTGGCCATGGGATCCGTCGCGTGGTCCCAGAGTTCCGTCCCGGAGGCGGTGTCAGACGTCGAGTCACGAGAGAGTCGCTGGGTCCGCACCGATTCCTGCCATGGTACTGGTTGAGTACGGTGTTCCTGCACTAGGAGTGTCATTTTGGAGGAGAGTTCCCCGTGGCTCCACTCGTTGGTCTGGAGGTACCGAAATTAACCGTTGAGAGCATGCCTGCTACGGGGTGCGACACTTCTTTTGTTGAGGAGGTAGAGATCAAAGTGGGGCAGGAGACCATCCCACCAAGGGTGGACGTGATTGTGGGGGCCGCCGCCATTGTGTCGGCTCAGGATGCAGAGCCCCCTAGTGTCCCCATACTGCCCGACACTCCAGGTTATCTCAGCTCTGAGGAGGTCAAGGTTGAGCGCGCGGAGCCCCCATGCTTATCGGCTCCAAGAGGAGGAGTCCGTCATCTGGATGCATCTCCCACACAGGTTCCTAGCGAGGCTGATCCTTTTGATGGGTTGGCCGCTTACGTGCAGGAGATTGCTCGACTTATGAGGGCCAAGGTCGCTTCCCTCCAGCAAGAGAGCGAGCAACTGCGGGAGGAGATCAGGCAAGGGAGGGTTGACAGCAGCCATCAGGTGCAAGAGGCTGCACTCCTGAGGCAGAAAGTCGAATGATTGGAGAGGATGGTCACCACTCTGGAGGACGACAATTCCCACCTGTCCCGAGATCTGTCGGCACGACTTACCCCCTTGAAGTAGATCGCATGACAGAAAGGAGGTTCCGGGGTAGTATCTACCTATGCCGGAGGATTGCTTCGCTTGCGGCCCCTGACATTCCAGAGGGCGTTTTCCACTCGGGCAATTCTGGGGTCCGAGATGGGTCCCGCTTGTGGAACTTTCTTGATAAGGCGGGCTCGTCAGACCCTTAGTGGTGGCTTCACTTGTGTACCTCACTTTTTTTTTTTGTACCGCTTGCCCTTGTCTTGCACATATGAATGAAAAGTTTCCCTTCTTTTTGCTTCCGCATCTCCAAGTGTGATTTTTCAAATTGCGTCTCATGTTTTTCGGCTAAGCTTGTAAAGCTATTGTCGTCAAGGCCCCAATCCGGCGGCCTCTTGTGCCGTGCTCGTCCTCCGTGGGAGGATGTCGTCGCATCTCGCACGTTTAATGGGAAGCTCTATCCAGTAGGGTGGACATCATAGCAAGTCCCGTGGGGCTTCGCCAAGGGCCAGCTGGGTTTTCAAGCCACAACAGCCGGACTCCGAGTCCAGGTCGTTTCGCGCACGGTTCCTGCATTAAGTGCTTGGCCCTCGCTCAAGGCGTCGTCGCTCTCCGGCACTCGGTCCTAGCCCACGACCATTGGAGACTTAGGGTGCTCTCTTCTGTGGGAGAAGGTCACCGCACGCTTGCAATTCTTGACCCATAAGGTTTTATTGGCCATAAGTTGGAAGCTTTAAAAGCCCCTAGGGTTTTGACTGTCTGGGTCGTTGGCGCGAAGCCAAGTTAGTAGACTGGTCGGGTCCTTTTGATACAGAGTCACGGCTTGCGCGTGGCTCTTTCCGGGCCGTCTGACACAGAGCCATGGCATAGGGGGCTGCTGGGGCCATTCGATGCGGAGTCGAGATTTTGACGTGGCCCGCTTCGGGCCGTTTGGCGCTGGGCTAAGTCGTATGGGGCCGCTGGGGCCATTCGACGTGGGGTTGACGTTTTGAGGTGGCCTGCTTTGGGTCGTTTGGCACGGTATGGGGCCGCTTGGGCTGTTCGACGTGGAGTCGAGATTAAGAAGTGGTCGTCTTTGGGCCGCTTTGCACGAAGGCGAGTACCTGGGACGGCTGCCTTTGGACCGCTTGGCGCGGAGCCAAGTATTCATTTTACGGATGGACGTTCGTCCCCCGACTTAGGGGTAGTCTAGGTCATTCTATTTTCTAAGAATGTTACGCATGCAAGCATTCACATGAATAGAAATACAAGCTAACAGAAACAGTTAAATTTATTAAATAAAGGCACAATGCATGTACAAGCATTCATCATGGTATGTGTGTGTGTGTCATACCTGGGCTAGTGCAACTCTATTGATAGTATTTTCGGAGGTTGGTGGCTTTCCAGGTGCATGGGACCAACTTGCCGTTCTGGGTGTGTAACTTGTATGCTCCGCTCCGAATGATCGCTGAGACAAGGAATGGGCCTTCCTAGCTGGGGAAAAGTTTGTTCCTGTTTGCGGTTTTTTTTGCGGCCTCTACACTGCAGAGGACCAAGTCTCTGACCTCAAGCGGACGAGCTTTCACCCGCTTGTTATGGTATCGCACGATGCGCTGCTGGTACGCTGCGTTCTGCAGGCAGGCAGTGTCTCGAACTTCCTGGAGCAGGACGAGGGATTCTCTGAGTCTTTGGGAGGTCGTGGCCGAATTGAAGTATTTGACCCGCAAGCGGGGTAGTTTCACCTCAACGGGGACCACGACATCAGCTCCGTAGCAGATGCTGAAGGGTGTCTCTCTCGTTGGTTCTTACGGGGTTGTTCGATATAACCAGAGTACAGAGGGTAGCTCATCGACCCACGAGCCCCCTGCGTCTTCCAGCTTGGTCTTCAATTCACGTAGCAGTGTGCGATTGGTGACTTCATCCTACCCGTTCACCTGGGGGTAGGCCACAGACATATGAACCAGCCTAATGCGCAAGTTATCGCAATACTTAGTGAACCACTTGCCGGTTAATTGAGTTCTGTTGTCCGTCACTATGACATTGAAATCCCAAATCGACAGACGATGTTCTGACGGAGGAACTCTATTGCGTTCTGCTCGGTGATCCTAGCCAGCAGGACTGGTTCGACTCATTTGGTGAAGTTGTCAATGCCTATGATGAGGCACTTTCTTTGTTCGGAAGCTGGAGGAAGCGGTCCAAGGATGTCGAGTCCCCACTGTGTGAACGGCCAAAGGAATTGAAGGCTGCGCAGCTCTGTGTGAGGAAGGTGTGTCATTGATCCTTGGACTTGAAAGCTTTCACATTTCTTCACGAACTCTAAAGCGTCTTGTTTCATTGTGGGTCAGAAGAGACGCTGCTGCATGATCTTAAATGCAAGGTTCTTCCCTCCGACATGCGAGCCGTATAACCCGAGGTGGACTTCGCTCAAGGCATACTCAGCCTCCTCAGGGGTCAGGCCTTTGAGGTAAGAAGTGAAGTATCCTCGCCTATATAGCCTCCCATCAAGGATCGTGTACTAGTCCGCCGACTTGTTGATCCGTTTGGCTTTCTCCACATTTTTTGGCAGAGTTTTTTCAGTTAGGTACCTTTGATATGGGGTCATCCAGTTGTCTCCTTCGCTGATCCGCAACACTTCCTGGTTAGAGGCATTAATACTGGGCACGGTGAGGATTTCACGGAAGTCGAGGATCCTGTAGCTGCATCTCTAGCCAACCGGTTTGCCTTCTAGTTTTCAACCTTACGTATGTGCTCAATCTTAAATCATTCGAACGCTTGGATCTGGGCCTTGGCTCTCGCTAGGTACTTTGCGAGCTACAGGTTCAACGCTTCGAAGGTTCCCTAGATTTGGTCGACCACAAGCTCCGAATCACTACGTATGACCAGTGATTGAGCGGAGTATTCCTTTACTAGGCGAAATCCTGCCAGGAGGGCTTCGTACTCAGCCACGTTGTTAGTGGCTAGAAAAGTCAGCGACACAGAGTACGTGATCTCCATGCCGTCAGGAGTCCGCAGAACCATTCCGGCTCCGCTGACTGTCTGTGTGGACAATCCGTCCACATTTTGGATCCATGTCGGGATGTCTGGCATGTCCTTGCCTGCTAGGCTACTCGGGTCATCTAGAGTTGGGGTCGCTGTCTCGACGATAAAGTCCGCTAGGGCTTGCCCCTTAAGGGCGGGCTGCAGCCGGAACTCCACGTCGAACTCTCTCAACTCTATGGCCCACTTGACTAACCGCCCGGAGGTCTTCAACCTCTGCAAAATTGACTTCAGGGGTTGGTCCGTCAGGACGATGATCCGGTGGGTTTGGAAGTAGGGTTGTAGCTTCCGCGCCAAGTAGATGAGAATCAACGTAATCCACTCTGCGCGCAAGTAGCGGGTTTCCACGTCCGTCAGTACCAGACTTACGTAGTACACCGGCCGTTGTGCTCCCTCGTGCTCCTTGACCAACACGGAGCTAAGTGTCGTGTTTGATGTAACTAAGTAGAGGTATAGGTTTTCGCCCGCGCATGGCGAGCTCAGGAGAGCTGGGCTGGCGAGGTACAACTTCAGCTCTTTGAAAGCTTCTTCGCACTCTTCTATCCACCGGAATCTAGGTGATTTCGTCCCTTGAAGTGTCTTGAAGAAAGGCAAATATTTTTTTGCAGACTTAGCTAGGAACCGTGAGAGAGCTGCCAGCCGTTCTGAGAGCCACTGTACGTCCTTTACCGTCCGCGGATGGCTCATGTTGAGAATGACCCTGATCTTATCTGGATTCACTTTGATGCCATGTTACGACACAATGAAGCCCAGGAACTTCTCGTATGTCACCCCGAACGCAGATTTGGCGGGGTTGAGCTTCATCTCGTGTGCTCAGAGGACCTGGAAAGTCTCTTTTGATCTCGGACGTGACTGTTGGCCACCTTGCTTTTCACGAGCATGTCGTCAACGTATACCTCTACGTTCCTCCTGATCTAAACTTCGAACATCTTGTTTACGAGGCGTTGGTAAGTTGCCCTAGTGTTCTTAAGGCCAAAGGGTATTACCTTGTAGCAGTACGTCCCTTGGTCATTCATGAAGGAGGTGTACTCCTCATCTTCCGGGTGCATTCTGATCTGATTTTAGCCTGAGTAAGTGTCCATGAAGCTCAGGAGCTCATGTTCGGACATGGAGTCCACCAGCTGATCAATCAGTGGGAGAGGGAAGCTGTCTTTCAGGTAGGCATTGTTCACATCGATGAAGTCCACGCACATCCGCCATTTGTTGTTGCTCTTCTTCATGAGAATGATATTGGACAGCCAGTCTGAAAATTGCACTTCCCTGATGAATCCGGCATCCAATAGCCTCTTAACTTCCTCCCTTATGGCTATTAGCTTTTCGATGGAATGGTTCTTGCGCTCCTGCCGTACAGGTTTGTGGTCGGGATCGACGCCCAACTTGTGGACCATTACTCTGGCCGGTATCCCTGGCATGTCCGCAGGAATCCATGAAACACGTCGGAGTTCTTTCGTAGGAAGGTAATCAATCGATCACGGTCGTCTGGAGGAAGGGAGCTACCCACGTGTACGCACTTCTCCGGCTCGGTAAGATCCAACAGAACCGCTTCGATTTCCTCTCCCGACCAAGCTTGCTGCAACATGGTCTCATCGCGGAGATCCAAGTCTTCATCCAAATGGTTCGGCACTGTGAGTGTAACTTAGGACAAGTAGCATGTCTGTCCCATCGCCTGATCTCCGAGTACCTCTCCAACATCGCATGGAGTTGGGAATTTCAGCTTTAGGTGCGGTATCGAGGTGACAGCTTCGAAGGTTGCAAGGAATGGTCTCCCCATGATGGCATTGTAAACGGATAGTAGGTCTACGACAAGGAACGTTAGCTCTCGCGTCACGATACGCGGGTAAGTTCCCATCGTGACTTCTAGCTGGACCGTTCCTTGCACGGGCACGGGCTCGTTGTCCAGACCGTATAGAGGGCCATCAGCCGCTTTCAGTTGGCTTCGCTTTGGTCCAAGTTTTAAAAAGGCAACCAGATACAGCAAATTTTGAGAGCTTCCATTGTCAATAAAGATTTGTATTAACTGGTAGTGCACTATGCCGTCTGAAATGAGGGCAGATACAACAAGGGGGTCAAAATGGGGGAAGGTTATATGTGCCATATCATCGCTACTAAAGCTAATGACATCACTTTTATCCCCTATTTTTGCTCTCTTGTTGCTGGAAGTCTCTTCAGGGCGTGCCTATCTGCTGCTTTTGGCTGACGTGGTTGAAATCATGGTGATCACGCCTGCGGCCGTACGGTTCTTGGGTAGCTCGCTCGCCTCTCCCTTCGAGGTTGCGGGGGCTTGCCCCAAACCCTTCACGAACCGTTTGAGGTGTCCGCGGTAGATTAGGTCTTCTATCTCCTGCTACAGGGTCCGGTAGTTCTCCGTGGAATGTCCAAGGCAGCGGTGGTACTGGCGGTACTTCGTCTGGTCACTGCCGTTCGGACTCTTCGGCGCTTTCGGCCATTTGAAGAACTTTTCGTCTTGGATCTGTATCGGAATGTTCACGCGGGTATCGTTTAGAGGAGTCAGAGACGTTGGTCCGCGCTCCATCCCCAATCTCGGCAAAGGGCGTGGCTGCTTGCGGCGCTCCTGGAAGTGGCTATTATTGCCGTTCCTCTTCTTGCTAACGCTAGGTCTGGGAATCTCCAGAGGGCGGTCCGCATGCTCGGGACGCTTTGCTTCGTTAGCTTCCTCTATTGAAATGTAGGTTCAAGCGATGGCCTCGGCCTCCCGAAAGGTTTGAGAGCGTTGATGCGATAGGTGCTTGAAGAAGTCCCACACCGCTAACATAGCGACAAAGACGTTGAGCTTCAGCTCATTGGAGAGCTGGGGGATCCTGCGCGCCTTGGTGATAAAGCGATTAAGGAAGCGTTTCAGACTTTCATCCGTCCTCTATTGGAGGCGGACCAGGTGCCAGGGTTGCTTCTCCTCTCTCCGGTTGGAGGCAAATTGGCTCAGAAAGCTGTCTGCATGCTCGTCGAAGGAGCGAATGGAATTCGGCAGGAGGCCATGGAACCAAAGCAGTGCGTCTCCCCTAAGGATGACGGGAAAGCACTAACACATCATGGTCTCACTCGCTCCCAGGAGGGACAGGTGAGTGCGGAATTAGTTGAGGTGATCCATTAGGTCTTTGCTCCCATCATACCCTTCTAGTACGGGCATTTTGAACTTTCGAGGGAGCGGTTGAGTCCGAAGATCTATGGCGAAGGGTGACCTGCGTAAGTCCGCCGAGGATCAGATGGGCCTCTCCTTGTTCAGAAGATCCTAAAGCACCCTCACTTTTTCCTCCATTGGGGGACCAGACTCGCTTCTCCTTGCGTTGATGAGGTCACGAGCTCCGTGCGACCCCGTTGGCATTGATAGATTCGCCGATGATGGCAACCATCCTAGCGAGGCAGTCGCGCGCTGTTAGAGTCTGCGACCGTTGTCCCTCGTTCACCGCGGGAGTTGCTGGGGTTACGCCACTCTGGGCTCCCCTCCCGCTTGTCCCGACTAGAATGGCTTCCAACTGCAGACTGGGCCCTACTACCGGAAGCCGCCTGGGCCTCGACATCGTCAGGTCAGTATGGTCTTCCCCTGGGGGCTCTTTCATGACTCCTTCCTCGTGTGGAGGAGGATGCCTGGGATGCTGGGGGAGGAGCCCCCATCTACGGTGTGCTTGTTCGATTGCAAAGGTCCTGGATCATCAACTTCATGTTGCCCATGTCTGCTGCGACACGGTGGATATCTGGCTTCTGATGGGCATTTACGCGGCTACTCACTGAGAGGTCGTCACCGCGGGCGATCGCTTCTCTTGCTGGGGCACTCACTTGTGCCCTTGTATTGACTATTTCGCTGTAAGAGGTTGAGTTGTGAGAAGGAGATGATAGGCTTCTTGTCTTCCTCCCACAGACAGTGCTAATGTTATGTTTCGGGTTCGCAGTTGTCGTACGGATTAGGGAGCATTCGGATTCCTCGTTGTCCTGAGGCAATCTCGAGTGGGTCTAGTTTCTATCTCTGTAAACTTGGGACTTGTACAACACAACTAACAAATAAGAGGTTAGAGGTTCAGTGGGGTTTTACCCACCGAAAAATCTCATATACTCAAGTCAACAAACCTTCCGCAATAAAGAGAAAGGGAGATTGTGCATGCTCAGATGTGCACGGGAGTATGCAGTGAGCGTGTAAAGAATGCGTGAATGTAGGAATGAGATATTGATGAGCGGATGAAGGAGGCTTGGCTCCCGTAATGTACTGCGGTGGGTGGCTAACTGTGGCGGCCTGTGTTAAGCTGGAGAAAAGCGGTAGCTGGCGGTGTTCGTGAGAGCTTGCGCATGCAGGGGTGTATGCCTCAGTGCCAGGCTGTAGTTTTCTCTGTCGCCAGTTGATCGAACTAATCAGAGATGGGTGCAATGATTCTCTCTTTTGCCAAAGTGTGCTCAGAGTCCCTTCTGTGTTTGCTGAGTAATATTTTCTCCCCCTCCCCTCTGCGAACGAGAGGGGGATTCATGGCTCCTTCGGTTAGAGCCATTGGCGCGAGAATCTTCTCGCAGGGATCCGTTGATCGCTGACTGTTGACGGTAATCACCGGTGTGTCAACTGTCGCCTTGTGGTGGCAGGCAGATTGCCCGGCGTCGCAGACCACGTTTAATCTGCTTCTTACGCCGGGATTGGTCGGAGAGTTGCAGATAGCGGCGCGAGCCACGGCTGGCAACGCAAACCCTTCTCCCATTGGCTTGCCTTTCTTGTTGCCTCTCAGCCGCATTAATGGGCTGCAGGCAATTTCTACTGGGCGCGTGCCTGGGCCGCCACGTAGGCTGTTTTTGGATGTGGGCCAAATCTGTCGCGTGGCCATTGCTCTTTGAACTGGGCCGGGAATTCTCTTAGGCCTTCACATTGGACCAAACAATAATCTACATATAATATACAATTTATGTATACATTTTAATTAGCATCAAAAGTGTCTAGTTCAATAGTAGAAGCGAGCAACAGTAAAAGTAATCCCGATAAACTAGATTTGCATTCCTTGATATACAGCCAACATGAATTACAATTAATTAGTAAAAATTTAACATAAATGAATTACTTTATTATT
>JAODPA010039529.1:0-12072 GCA_025585075.1 Nepenthes mirabilis | reverse complement strand
TACAAAATAATTTAATTTAGATACTCTTTATGCATACCAGGGATTTGAATTTATAACGGGTATCGATTATACCCTCTTTGTGAGTAGGATCTCCACTTCGTCGTCAACAATCCAAAATCTGCGCACAACAACTAAACTAATGATCAGAGTACGATAGGGCTTGTTGTTCAAAAGGCACTCCAACGCTCAAATTAGTTCTCATTCAAAAATAGAGAGAACAGAACAAAAATTTTTAAAGGAGAAGATAATCGTCCATCTTCTTTTAGTCCAAATGTTTTTGTCCAACTTATATCCGTGCAATAGTCCAAGCAGTGGGCTTTCTCTTTTTTTTTTTCTCAGTGGTCTGGTTTCTTTTCTTTTATATGATGCTCAGACCATTCAATTCTTAATCTGTCCATTTTTTTCATGATCTGTGATGTCACATTAGATAGAATCAATTGAAGCGGTTAATGTCTCTGGAGCTAAATTGAAGCAGTTATGATCTCTGGAGTTAACCTGAAGTAGTTATAGTATCTCTATGTGGGATCGTGAGCATGACCCAATAGTTCATTGAAAGGGATTTTGTTGGACCTACGTTTGTGTGCTTCGATCTGTCCATCTTATTTCGCATCATGGTCTTAGCAGCCATTCTTCATGTAGGCCCAATTGTAACCGTACCCATCACTAACTCTCATACCAAAAGTTGTTAACTTTAAATCTCTGGTATGTTCATTGATGGTGTACTCCTTTTCCATTTGCTCTCTGTTGTCTTCTTGGTGGAATCACCTTGTCTCTGATTTTCTTGAAGTCAATCAAGGACGGAATTGAGCGGGAGTGATCAAACTCCAGTAATGGATTAAGTCTATAGTGAAAAAAAATTCGAAATGATAAATCTTCTGGAGTGGACGAGATCTCTGGAGAGACATGACCATCGGAGTGAACAAGATCTCCGGAGTTAACAAGGTCTTCACAGAAATAAGATCTCCGGAGTAAATAAGGTCTCTGGAAAGACACAATCCCAATAGTGAACAAGGTCTCCGGAGAGACATGATCTCTGGAGTGAACAAGATCTCCGAAGAAATAAGGTCTCCGGAGAGACACAATCTCCAGAGTGATCGAGGTCCCCAGAGTGATAAGGCATTTGTAGAGAACAAAATCTTCAGAGAGACATTTTCTCTAGATTGAACAGGGTCTTCGGAGAGGCACAATTTTCGGAGAGAATAAGATCTCTGGAGAGAACAAGGTCTCCGGAGAAATATAATCTCCGGAGTGAACGAGGTCTTCGGAGAGACACGATCTCCGGAGTGAAAAAAATCTCTGGAGAGACAAGGTCTCCAAAGAAAATAAGATCTCCTGAGAGATAAGGTCTCCAGAGAAAATAAAATTTTCAGAGAAAAAAAAGGTCTCTAGATATAATCTCCGGAGTGAATGAGGTCTCCGAAGAGACACGATCTCCAGAGTTGATAGAGTCTCCGGAGAGATAATATCTCCAAAGAGATAAGGTGTCCAGAGAAAATAAAATTTTTGAAGAGAAAAAGGTCTTCAGATATAATCTCCGGAGCGAGTAAGGTCTCCAGAGAGACACGATCTTCGTAGTGGACAGAGTCTCTGGAAAGACACGATCTCCGGAGAGGACAAAGTCTCCGGAGAGAAAAAGGTCTCCGAAGAGATACATTCTCCAGAGTGAACGAGGTCTTCGGAAAGACACAATCTTCGGAGTGGATAGAGTCTCCGGAGAAAACAAGATCTCTGAGAGATAAGGTGTCCGGAGAAAATAAAGTTCTTGGAGAAAAAAAGATCTCCGGATACAATCTCCGAAGTGAACGAGGTCTCCAGAGAGATACGATCTTCGATGTGGACAGATTCTTTGAAGAAACCAAGTCTCTGGGGAAACAAGATCTCTGGAGAGATAAGGTTTTCGAAGAAAATAAAATTTTTGGAGCGAAAAAGGTCTCTAAAATACAATCTCTGGAGTGAACGAGGTCTCTGGAGAGTCACGATTTTTGGAGTGGACAGAGTCTCCGGAGAGATAAGGTCTTTTGAGAAAAGAAGATCTTCGGAGAGATAAGATCTCCGGAGAAAATAAAGTTTTTGAAGAGAACAAGATCTACGGAGAGAAAATCTCCGGAGTGAATGAGGTCTCTGGAGAGAGACACGATCTCTGGAGTGAACAGAGTCTCCGGAGAAAACAAGATCATCGGAAAGATATGGTTTCCGGAGAAAACAAAGTTTCTCAGGAGAAAAAGGTCTTCGAAAAGATAAGGTATTTGTAAAGAAAAAAATCTTCGGAGAGATATGGTCTCCGGAGTGAAAAGATCTCCGGAGAAGATAAAAGTCTCTGGAGTAGGAAGATCTTCAGAGAAGATGGAGATCTCTGAAGACAATGAAGATCTCTGGAATGAAAAGTTCTCCGGAAGAGATGAAGATCTCTGAAGTGAAAAGATCTCCGAAAAAGATAAAAGTCTCCGGAGGGACAGTCTCCAGAATGGGTCCATCAGCAGCAACAAACCGGTTTGTTTTTCGAAGTTTGTCTGCCGCATCATTAATGAGGACAATTTCCTAAATGACACATATAGATCAGTAATCATATCATTTCTCGAAAACACGCGTCCTTTCAATTCAAAAGTGGCGCCTTTTTTTTACTCCGAAAAATCGTCTATAAACTCGGCACTGTTTTGAGTTAGTTTTTTTCATCGTCTTCAATCTTCAAACCCTCTCTCTCTCTCGAATCTCTTTATTCTTTGGCCATTCCACTTCTCCATAGAGTATCGCTCCCATGGTCGTTCACGTTGTTGATGTTCGATCGGTGCTCACCAGAGATGACGTCGACAGGTTGTATTCCCAATTTTGAATTCCCAGGGATATTCCATACGTGGTGCTTGGTGAGGATGACAGAGCTTGTGCTCCGCTTGACGACTTCATCACCATTTACGACGTCCACCTTAAGAGTGGCCTCCGTATTCCCATTACGCATGAGCTACTTCAGATGTTAAAGGATTTTGGCGTTCCCATTTCAAGATTCCATACAAATGCTATTAGGTATCTTTGCAGCCTTAGCATATTTTTTCGACTTCGTGGGTTGAACTTTAACTCCACTGCTGTCAAAGTTTTTTTTTTTGATTCGTTCAAAGTGGTGATTGGATCTCGTTGTCTCTAAGGGAGATAAATCTTTCCGAACTAATCCACGAGTTCGTAAAGGATTAGAAAGATAGATTCTTCCTTTTGAAGTTATCTGTGGGCATTTACGGTAGCTGGGAAAGAGTCATTGATTCACTCACCGATATGGTTACTCCTCAAGATGAGAAGTCTGCTAGACCGTACATTGAAATTCTCCAGGAGAAGGCAGATTCTTTCACCGATAAGAATAAGGATCGCCTTCTTTCATCAGAGCTGCTGGTCTTTACTGAGTGGGTGACTGATATAGAAGAAACGGTGGTTGTCGCTACGTTACCACCTAAAACACATAAAAGAAAAATGGGTGTTACTAAAGTTAAAGCTGCTTCATTATAGTGGCAAGTTTCCACCTCTCAATTCGTTGAGGCAAATCCTCTTGGGCCTAGGCCAAAAGTTTCACATCATGGGAGCCCAACTTCAAACCCTCCTGTTCAAACGGGTCTGGAGTTAGAGTTGCAAACGGGTTCAAGACTTGAAATCGTTACTGGTCAGGATCCTCCAATAACTTTTGAGGAGCCCCCAAGCATTTACGAGATCATGGGCCAGTCGGTTGATGTTGGGTAGTCTGACAAGTGTGGCCCTCAAATTGAGGCTGAAAATGTCCGGGCTGAAGAGGTTTTATTGCCTGCCTCTTTGTACACACAAGTTGGGCCATCTATTTGTCCAGCCACCGCAGAGGAAGTTGCTAGAGGGACTGGTGGAGAGGAGACTTCTCAGCAAGTGCCTCCAATGTTTAATCCAGTTGCTCCCTCATCTCAACCAGAGGCTGGAGATCAACCTCCAACGTGGCCATTCACTCCAGGTTCAACGGCTTCAATGCCTTGCCCTAGCCCCATTGGGAGACGGCCTAAATCCACTCTGGCAACTAGGTCAAGAATTTCTTTGACTGAGGCGGCTTTCAGAGTATCATTTTCTCACTATAAGTATTTAGTTAATCTTTTCCATTAAGTTGAGAAAACATTGATTTCTTAGATTTACCTACTTTGTGCGCCCATAGGATGAAAAAATGATTGACCCACTGAAGATTAGTCTTCATCAAAGGAAGCTGTGGATTTGTCAATTGCAGGATGAAATCAACTGTGTATGACTTACTCGGGTTGATCCCAGCACTCTGTAATAACTCCAAGACTAAATCTCTAATCTTTAAGCTGAGTTGCATGGTGCGAAGGATGTTCTTGAGCAGGCCAACCAACAAAACCAAGAGCTTCGGAGTGAGAATGCACACTTGCATTCTAAGCTTAGGGCCTGTCTCAGGCTGGAGGAGTTGGGGCATGTGCTAAATGCCTGATTTTTGGGCGGTGTCCATCTATGCAAATAGATTATCTTGCTAATTGACCCACAATTTTTGGTCAACTTTTTTAATGATAGGAATAGAGATGTCCGCCGCTTATTTGACTTACGAGACTCTTCTGACTTTGGAAAGCCAAGCTCTCGCCACTCTGGGAGCTCCCAAGGGTAGTCATTTATCTGATGATGTAATTTTGACATTGTAAAAGATTCAACGACATATTAATATAGCAGTTCTTTTTTGGTTGTCTATTTTGTTCTGCAAATAGTCATTTGCTAGCTAAGCGCTTTGGCTTTATACTTTATTGATGTCAGGCTTGGGTGAAACTTAGGATTATTGATTATTCTGATCCTAGTTTACAGGCCATGGTTGATTGAAGGTGCTCATTTTTGAGTCGAAGCATGCATGCTAAACAGCCACTAAGGTTTAATTGTTTGACCATGCTTGGTCAATTAGAATAGATCTATAATTTAAAATTTTTGATCGCTAGTGGACCACTCGATAACTAGATTGAGGTTATTTTGACCACCTTCGGTCATGGAACAGGTGGAATGAAAATCTCACTTGTCTTAGGAGTAATCTAGGTTAGTTTATTTTGATACATTATTGCATGAGCACACACACATTTAAATAAAATAATAATAATAAAATAAACAGATAAAAAAGGCAAACGATCTCATAAGAAAGCAAACGATTTCATTAATATTGAATATAATACAAGCACATGAGGAAGCTTATACTGCTTACCTAGATCTTCGAATGTAACTATTGATAAAATTTCTTTAGATGAACGGCATTCCACGTTCTCGGTAGTAATTAACCGTCCTGATTGCGCAATTTATATGTACCATCCCGGAGGATGGCTGACACAATGAATGGGCCTTCCCAATTTGGAGACAGTTTATTTCTGTTAATAATCTTCCCTGTGGCCTCTATGCTGTGTAGGACTAAATCTCCAACGTCAAACTTTTGAGCCTTCACTCTTTTATTATAATATCCTGCAACTCTCTGCTGATAAGTAGCCATTCTCGCCTTGGCTGCTTCCTGGATTTCATGGATCAGGTTAAGATGTTCTTTGAGTCTCTAGCCATTACTAAGAGGATCAAAGTTCTCAACCTTGAGACTGGATAACCCAATCTCCACAGGAATCACTGCCTCATGGAGAACTTTCATGGATCAAAGTTCTCAAAGTTCTTGAGTTGACTCCTTGGGTGTAGTTCTATAAGGCCACAGTATCGAAGACAATTTATCTGCCCAGGAGCCCCTAGCGTCCTCTATTTTTGTCTTTAATCCATACAACAGAGTTCTGTTAGTCACTTTGACCTGTCCATTAGCTTGTGGGTAAGCCACTGATGTATGTATTAGCTTGACACCTAAACTCATGCAGTATTTGGTGAAGTGATTTTTCATAAATTGGTTCCCATTATTAGTTATTATAACCTCTGGAATTCCAAACTGGCCGATAATACTCTATCACACAAACTCCAAGGCATTATGCTTGGTAATTTTTGTCGAAGAAGTAGCCTCCCCTCATTTTGTGAAATAATCAATCCCTATAATAATAAACTTTTTTTAACCGGAGGCGATTGGAAATGGGTCAAGGATATCAAGCCCCTACTGTCTAAAGGGCCACGACGTCTACAAGGTTTTTAATTCAGTCGATGGTTGATGAAGCATATTCCTGTACAGTTGACAGTTTTTACACTTTTTAACAAAATTCTTTGCATCCTTTTTCATTGTATGCCAGTAATAACCTGATCTCATGATTTTGAAGGCTAAATTTTTACCTCCAATGTGAAATCCACATATGTTAAGATGGACCTCGCTCAAGACATAATCTGCCTCTTCCAAAGTGAGACATTTAAGGTATGTGGTTGAGTATGCTCGGCGATATATTTTTCCGTCCACAATAGCATACCAACTCGCTGTCTTTTTCATATGTTTGGTATCGTCTGGGCTCTCTGACAAAATTTTGTCAGTCAAATATCTCCAGTATGGCGACATCCAATTTTCCTCATCAATGACTTGCAAATTTCTTGTTCATACTCCTCGATACTTGGAGTCTGTAGAACCTCCTGTAGGCATCTTGTATATTGCTCAAGGTTTTCAGTGGTTGCAACCTTTGCAAGCTGGTATGTTTTTCCATTGTCTGCTTGGGAGATGTGAACTATCTTCAATTTGTTAAAACTTTCCACCATGCTTTTCACTTTTGCCAGATGATTATTAAGTGAAGGACTAGCTACATCAAAGTTTTACTAAACTTGATTCACGATCAGCTCAGAGTTGCTGTACACAATCACGTGTTTCGCTGAACACTCTCTAGCAAGTTTAAGTCCAGCTAGCAAGGCCTCATACTCTGCGACGTTGTTAGTCTCCAGAAATTCAAGCCTCAAGTAGTAGCAGATTTCTCTCCCATCTGGAGTTCTCATAACCACACCTACCCCATTGTCGGATTGCGTTGATGACCCATCAACGTGCAAAGTCCAACTGGACAAGTTATCTGTCTGGTTGATGTCTTCATTACCAACAGAGTTGTCTGAAATTGGGATCATAGTTTCAACAATGAAGTCTGCCAAGTCCTGACCCTTGATTGCCAACCTCAGTCTAAACTCAATGTGAAACTCACCCAAATTTATAACCCATTTTATTAATCTTCCGAACATATCAGGCCGTTGCAGTATAGCTTTCAAAGGCTGGTCAATGAATACTATTATCCTATGAGCTTGGAAATAAGGCTGTAATTTTCGGATTGAATGAATAAGTGCTAAGGCCATTTTCTCCTAGTGTGAGTAACGAGTTTCAGCATCTGCCAATATTTTACTGATATAGTATACTAGTCGTTGCACATCTGATTGTTCTCAAATCAACATTGAACTTAATGCCGTCTCCAAAACTATCAAGTATAGACATAAATATTCACCCTACTTTGGTGAAGTCAATAGAAGAGGACTAGACAAATAGTCCTTCAACTCCTGAAAATTAGTCTGACAGTCAGTTATCCAGATGAAATCATTTGCTTTCATTCCCCTTAAAGTGTTAAAAAAGGGGAGGTGTTTCTCAATCGACTTGGCCAATAATCGAGATAAAGTTACAAGTCTTCCAGTTAGTCTTTGGACATCCTTCACTGTTGCTGGTGGTGCCATATCAATTATGGCCTTTATTTTCTCCAAATTTGTTTCAATCCCACACTATGATACTACAAAGCTCAAAAACTTTTTAGAGGTTATTTCGAAAACATACTTAGTTACGTTCAACTTCATCTGATGTTTTCTGAGTACCCCAAAGGCTTAGTTCAAATTTTGATATGGTCACATGTTACCTTGCTATTTATGAGCATATTATCCACGTAGACCTTCATATTTTGACTGATTTGAGCTTTAAATATTTTATTTACAAGCCACTGATAAGTGGCTCTTACATTTTGGAGATCAAAAGGTATAACCTTATAATAATACTTGCCCTGGTCAGTTATGAAGTGTGCTGCTCATCTTCTGGGTTCATCCTAATTTGATTGCATCTGGAATAAGCATCCATAAAATTTAGCAGTTCATACCCAGCTATGGAATCCATCAATGTATCTATCCTGGGCAGCAGGTAACTATCCTTAGAACAAACCTTATTCGAATCAGTAAAATCCACACACATTTTCCATTTTTATTACTTTTTTTCACGAGCACCCCGTTAGAGAGTCAGTCAGGATACTGGACTTTTCTTATGAATTCGGCATCGATTATTTTTTTTTGCTTCCTTACGGATTGCAACAAGTTTTTCTATAGAGTGGTTTCTTCATTTCTACCTAACCGGTTGTGATTGGGATCAAGTATAAGCTTGTGGACCATCAAATTTGTCAGGATTTAGGGCATGTCAATAGGAGACCATGCGAACACATCCGCATTCTTTTCGAGAAAGGAGATAAGTTGATCTCGCAACTATCCGGAGAGAGAGCTCCCAACTTGTACGTACTTCTCCGAATCATTTGGATCGAGAAGAACATAGTCAGTTGTTTCATCGGACTAAGCCTGTTGTAACGTCAGTTCATCTCAATAGTCCAAATCTTCAACTGGCTATTCTGGTACTGTTTGAGTAACTTGCGTTAAGTAGCATGAACAGCCTATAATTTAGTCACCGAAGACTTCACCAACACCTGAAGGCATTGAGAACTTTACCTTTAAGTGTAAGATTGATGTTACTGTCCCAAAGACTGTTATACATGGCCTAACTAAGATGACATTGTAAACTGAAGGCAGATTTATAACCAAGAAAGTGAGTACATGGGTTGCTATTCTGGGATATGTCCCCAATGTAATTTCCAATTGTATTGTTCCTTGGACGGACATTTGTTCGTTGTCCAATCCATAAAGGGGTCCATTTGTAGGTTTTAGTTGACTTTTTTTAAACCCAACTTAAAGAAAGTAACTATGTAAACCAAATTGCTATTGCTTCCATTATCAATAAAGACCCATTTCAATTAGTAATCAATTTTACCATCTGAAATGAGTGCGGTTATCATAAAGGGGTTAGAATAGGGAACTTGCACATGAGACATATCATTTTCATCAAAACAAATTACATCATTCCTAACCCCCACCATTTGTTTTTTGTTTCCTACAGTAGCTTTTACCCGGCCCGAAGAGTGCTCCTTTTGCAGTGTGGTTGATATGATATCAACCACTCTTACTGTAACTCTGTTTCTTGGGTGTTACTATTGGTCTTGCTCTTCTCCTCTTTCTTCTCTAGTGGTTTATCCCAGATTTTTCACAAACTTTTTGAGGTGCCCTTTTTTATGAGCTCATCAATTTCTTTCTATAGGGTCCTACATTCCTCTGTGTTATGTCTCGGAGATCAATGGTAATCATAGTATTTCGATTTATTACGTCTCTCCGGGTTCTTGACTGGCTTAGGCTATTTCAGAAACTTCTCCCCTCGTTTATCCAAAATAATGTTTGCCCTAGAGTCATTTAGTGGGGTCAGGTTTAAGGGTTTGCATTTCCTTCGAGCCCCTGGGTCAAACCTAGACTGCTTCTGTGACAACTCGAGTTTGAGTCCCCAAACTCGCGCCGGACCATCCAAGTGAAAGTCTCGAATCATTCAAAATCATCAATTATACGTCATCAAATAACTTAAATGAACTCGATTCAATCACATCTCTATCATCTAAATGCTATCAATAGTTATCATAAATGCATCATTAAATAAATACCATAATAGTAATAAATAACTTCAATAAATGATATTGATTTCTAAAATATAAATCCTCATAAAGAAAATCTAATTAAAATCGAACAGTAACTAAACTATAAAAATATTAAGTCTCTATCTTGGAAGCCTTAATCTCTGAGGTCACTTCTGTCTAGAGTCTACACACGTGATCTCTTCTATTATGTTGTCAACATGTTTACTCTGAAATCAATAAAATATAATAGTGAGTCGGATACCCAGTAAGTAAAAATAAACAACAATAGAGGAGTACAATAAAGTATCTTGGATGATAAAATAATAAATAAAATTAATAATAATAGGTGATGTACTAATTATTGTTCGAAATTCAACAAGTCGGGTCTACAACCCCGAAACCATATGAACAATTGAATATCAAGAAGGAATATGAATTCTATTGAATTCGATCATCAACTCAATACGAGATTACAACTGTAAGAATGATTATGAATTTCTATGAGCCTTATTCTACCAAAGTGAACCAAAGGCCGCGTATTTACGCCCCCAACGGTTGAGCAAGTGCAACGAGGTTATCCATAGTATCAACTACCCTACAGTCCTCCCAGAAACTGTACTCGTAGCATGCTATACCATCCGTGATATCCATCGTCAAATGTTATCCCAGATATCATTTTCTACGATGGTCACATGGTTATAAATATCCCTCCTCAATCTCAACGACTTCGACCAATTGTACAAGATAACAAAAATTTGATTATTCACACAATTTGAGGTCATGATTGTACGAGATAATAAGAATTTTCCTGAACCTTATTCTACTATAGTGAACCAAATGCTGCGTATTTACACTCCTAACAGTTGGGTAAGTGTAATGAGATTATCCATGGCATCAACTACCCCTACAGTCCTCCCAGAGGTTATACCTGTAGTATGACATACTATCTGTGATACCCATTGTCAAATGATATCCTAGATATTATCTCTGACGATGGTCATATGGTTATAAGTATTCCTCTTCAATATCAACGACCTCAACATCTAGAATGGAATTGGTATTGAAAAAGCATAAACTACTCCAAGGTCTCACAAACTCTCATTCGTCAGAATACCATAGAGTCTTCGTACACTCTCATTTACATATCCATAGACTGTGAATAAGGCATATGCACGCCACCAAAGTTAACACGAAGAATAATTTTACCTAATTTCATCAATGAGATATAGAAATAATCACGTAACCAACTATTCGTATTTCAAGCATACCAACACACATGCATAATTTCATATAATGTATTCTACCACCAATATAAATCGATATACATAATATACCATCATATATATATATCTGGATATATACACACGCACACCAACACGTACACACTCCTGGATGCACACACAGCAGCACACACTGCTTATCCTCATACATGCACACAGCGCCCACATTGCCGGCAACACCCACACGCTGGACTAAGCACACACACCTGAGTTTCCAATCCACTTCTCACCATCTCCATCACAGAACTCGCACAATAGATTCATACATATTGCGTATTTTCCATTTACCCACCAGATCTATTTTCACAGCCAAACTCTATACTCTGTTTACTCTCCTATCATTTGGTTCTCATCTAGGCAAAGGAATCTCAACTTTCAGTTTTAACTATGTAAATCGAGAGAAATTGTAACTTGATTTTACAAATTATTCAACCCCCAATGTCAGCAACCACCCTCCCCAATTTCCGATTTCCCTTTCATTCAAGTCGTGGCTCTGTTTACCCATGTCCTAATTTAGGCATTAAAAGACACAATCGATTCCCTCAAAATCAATGTTTGCAACGAGAAAGTAATCATCAACAAAGCGAATGGAAGGATTTACTTGTAAAATAACGGGGTTCAATTTATATAGCTACCTTCGATCCTTGAACCCGGTTGTAAAAATGGAAACAAAGCATAGTGCTTTGTTTCCCAACGATAGTGCCGAATCCCCAAAATTAGGGGTATGATATGTAAAGCTGACACTTTATAGCTTCAATGGACAATTTACAAAAAACCCAATTTATCATTAAACCCAGGGTATCGATTGTGCTTTCAACGAGCCATGGCTCTGCACCCAGGTTCCCGAATTTGAAATCCTCACTTTTACCATTTTTCTACTAATTCAAGCATAAAATCAGAAATTTAACATTAACAACAATGAAGGAAGAGTTTATTTTGCAACGTAGGGGTTTTACTTACCTCAATTTCATGATTGGCGGCGATGGCTTCGTGTGTTCTTTTTCTCCTCCATTCCTCCTCCTTCCCTAACCCTAATGCCGCCTTAAATAAGGAAAAGAAGTCGGTTAGAGTTTGCCAAAAGTTTTCATATTGGCCTCGATCTCTTTCCTCTCCCACCGCACCTTCCTTCTTCCCCCCTTTCGCTCTTCTTCCTTCTCCTTTCTTTTCCTTTCCTTTCT
>JAODPA010039518.1:0-12073 GCA_025585075.1 Nepenthes mirabilis | reverse complement strand
TAACATGTATGAGTATTTAAAATAAGAAATATTCAACAAAATAAAAAAAAATTAGCAACAAAAGAAAAATGGCTTAGGTGCACTTGAATTAATCGGTTTTTTTCCAAAAGACTGCTTATTTTCACCTTAGATTTTTATTTCTCCTACTTATTTCTCCACTTTTCTTACTTTTTTTTTACCTTACCTCTCTCCTCTCTCAAGGCCTAGCTGAAAATGATCCGAAATTGGCTAAAAAATATGTTTTTATAGTGAACTACACCATCGGTCAAGCGTGGATCAAATGTAATTGTGTTTGTGTGCCTATCATGCCTGAACAGCGCACAAGTGTCCCTCTATTGTTTATTTCGTGTTAGCAATCTGCCAAGGCCATGCACGAGCGTTTTCTGGGAATGAATTATGAATAGGTAATTTGTCAAAAGTACGTTCAAGAGCCAATCAGGTATCCTTCAAGGGCAACCCTTCTATCTAAAACACGCATGTACATATGTCGAGCGCCAATTAAGTATCGCTCAACCAGTGTGATTCGGTCAAAAACTTAACTTTAACCCAATTCTTCATTTGACCTCAAACTTATCTTAATCTAATTACTCATGATCAAAATTATAAGTAAAAACTTGCACCGTAGATGAGGGACATGTCAAGCATCTGCTTAAGATTATATATTCTTAGGGCTATCCTAGATGTACAATGCTATTTATCAATTGCTACTCCATCTCGCGAAATCAAATGGCTTAAGTGCTCTACCTTTATTTAATTGACCAAAAAAACATTTGATCCTTTTCACATGAATGGAAGTAATAAATAAACCATGCCACCTGTGGGCTGACATTTGATAGAGATCCATGATCCTTGCCATGAGTAATGGTCATTTGATCATTGATTTCCTATCCTTCTTAAAAATATATATAGTTGTAATTACCAAAATATTCTTTTCTTAAAAATATATAAATATCCCTACCTATTATCTCTTCACCAAAATTCTCCTCTCTCTCTCTCTATATTATCTCATTCAATCTACTAAGTGAGCTAATAGATTCTCATGCTGCATTGAACCTTGCTCATACATAGAGTGATTATAAAGCATCTTATCACATAAAATATTTATACACATGCTTATCATTGAGAACTCACAAATTTGTCAATATATGCCACTCATGTACCTGATACATTATACTTAACACTTGGACACTCAAGCCTTATATCCAATAGGGGTCTCAATATTCGTGAAATCAACACATCTTATAATGCATCTTAGTCACTCAGGTATATTTAAATGCAACTACCCTCATATCTCAAAAAGTAACATTCCTGACAACCATAAACTGATTCTCAGGTAACATATTGTCACCCCATTTTGTGTTTGTCATGTTAGTAGCATTCTACTCACCTTGTGACTTTATCTCACCTCTAAAATTCATCCTTCAATTATAACATGCAAAATCACATCATGAATGCAATCGAGGGTCTAAACCTCCATCCCAGGTATCATTCACATTGTGGAATCCTTTGGCTCTTACTAAATAATGTCCATTCTACACCTGACTTTATGTAGACTCTCAATCGTCCTTACAACATCCCAAGAACTCATCATTCATAGCATGCTAGCTCACTTTCATAATGTGTAGTCTCTCAACACACTATGATAATTGAGGGATAGTAGAGAGCTCAAACATCAAGTTCTCCCTCTAGAAGATATTATAGGGTTTGAGTAAACAATGAACTATCCAACTTTCAAAGAAGATATCTAATTTTTTTAAACCCAAAAATTCCGTTCCAGTTACCATAATTCATAGAAAAGAAATCATTCAAAAATCTTAATAATTGTATTGGTTGCATTACTGTAAATCACTGATCCAATAAAATTTTTTGAGGTTCCATTGAGTCGGCACCTACCTTATTTTTTTAATTCTTTCATTTTGAACCCATTTTTTTTATTTTCTTTTAGAAAATATGAATTAGTTGAGGATTACCCATTTTTTGTTAATATCTATGTGGCTCGTTTCGGCAAATGTGGCCAACGGCCTTAAGCAGTTCAATTTATTGATCAAGCCGGAACCAATTTAACAACCAGGGCAGTTTCTTACTCTCATCTCGTAACGATCTCGGGCATTGGTTAAAATTGCCATCTAGATAGAACTTATCCTTTCGACAATTTCCTAAACAGTTAATAGGAGGAATCAACCATCGTTCAATTTCTATAAAAACTCATCCTCTCTGGCAAGAATAGGGACCAATCATTTAATATTTTCTCAAATAGTGAAAAGTACAACCATAAGACGCCAAGAGCGTATTCTCTCTCTTTAACTAAGACGCCTTTATAAGAGTGAAAACCCTCGGACAAAAACATACTTATTTTACATCCTCTATCTTTTCTTTCATTTAAAAAAGATACTGACTTGAGTGTTGATAAGTATATTAGAGAATGAGTTTCACCAATCCTTTGACTTTATTTTATGATTACACAAGATTTAAATTAGAGACGTACGAAGATCGAGCACGTTTGACGCCCGATGGATAAAATTGAAATCTCCTTATCCATACAACAATCAGGATTCTTATACACATCACTGGCGCTGTCTATGGGAACATAACTAAAAGTTCGATAACCACAATCCGAATAATAACATAGTGAACACTAGAGTATAAATTAGCACACCAATCAAAGACACTATTTCATGTGGCAACTACCCTCTTGCGGGCAATCAAATAGATGACCAACCTGACCCATATGTGCATGCGCTAACAATAAAGATGGATGACATCTCCAGGGCCTTTCAGACCATTTGCACAAGGCTAGATAACCGACCGAGGGGGGCTTCGTCCTTGGCCTCCCAAACTGTAATTCCCAAAAGAAGGAATAGGGAAAGAAAATACCCTTCTAAGAAGATTTACCAACAAGATGACCCTAAGACTCAAACAACCTCAAGCAATAAAGTCCCATCATAACTTGAAGATTGCCTAAGCTTTAGAGTTCGAAAGGATATCCCTGAGAGGTGAAACCCTCAATACTCTCGTGATGATAGGAAGCCTACATATCAGGTAGGACCCTCTTATAGTGAACATCCTCAAAGGGTTGCGAGCTAGCCAATTTCTCAGTCTGTACAGAACCCCCCTGAATTGAGAAATTTTCTCAATAAAAGGAGGATGGCGACTCCTCTCCAAATGGAAGAGAAAGTTGAAAGGATTTCGCAACATATTTTTGGAGAAGACACTGGAGGAAGAGCTGTTGATTTGTGAAAATCTCCATTTACAATGGAGATTCGGATGCATTTACTCCCTCATAAGTTCAAGATATTAGCTCTGGATCCATATGATAGAAATACTAACCCTATGGACCATCTAGACCATTTATATAC
Source organism: Nepenthes mirabilis (assembly GCA_025585075.1). Taxonomy (NCBI): domain Eukaryota; kingdom Viridiplantae; phylum Streptophyta; class Magnoliopsida; order Caryophyllales; family Nepenthaceae; genus Nepenthes; species Nepenthes mirabilis. Next base: position 8,717 of record JAODPA010039518.1, on the reverse strand, counting down.
TCTTTTAAGCTTTCAAAGCTTAGATGAGACGACAACGTGTATTTGCTTCCCTCTGACTCTTAAAGGGGATGCCTGAGCATGGTTTAATCGGCTTCAGTAGAACTCTATCAGGACTTTCTAGGATCTAACCGATAGCTTCCTGTCCAAATTCACCTCCAACAGAATGGAGAAAAAACAGCCATAGCATTAGGCCTAGGTTAAGCAGGGGCCAACTGAAAATTTGAAAAAATTCTTGGTCAGGTTCACAACTGAGGCTAGGAAGATACCAAAGCTCACTGATGAGGTAAAGCTCAATGCTTTCATATCAACATTGGAGCCTGGTAACTTCTTCAAGCATCTTACCCACATGGCCCGCAGATATTCAGAGAGATTGAGGCCATTGCTTGAGACTATATAGCAGCCAAGGAGGCTAATAAAGCAAAATGGCCAAAACAAAGGGACCAGCTCCACCAAGAGACGATGGAGAAAAAGAGTAAGAACAGGGACAGTGTGGGTCCCCATGGATTAAGGAAATAGCAGAAGTCCAAGCTAGCACCAAGAAGGGAGTTTAGACACCTGGACCTGACTTCCTAAATGACTCTCGCACCAATATCCTAATGGAGATTCAGTATAAAATATTCTTCAAATGGCCGAAGGCATTAAAGAATTCCTATGGAGGTGACCAGTCAAAATATCATTGCTACCATTGGTGCGAGGGCCACACCACTGAAGATTGCAGGACACTAAAAAAGAAAATTGAAGAGCTAATCTAGAATGGACACCTCAATCATTTTTTGTAAAGACCCAGACAGGCTTCTGGTGGAGCAGAATGATATAAAACCGAGCAGCCAAGGAATCGAGTAGTAGCTGAGGTCGTGAATATGATCACCACGTGTCCGACTCGGGATAATAATCCAGAGAGCTTGAGAATGGCCGTCGTCCATAAAAAAACCAATATAGGAATGGTGTCATTAGCTTTAGTGATGAAGACTTGACACATCTAATTTTTTCACATTCTAAACCCTTAGTTGCAATTGCACTCATCTTTAACGGTGGCATAAACCTCCAATTAAAACGAGTATTTATTGATAATAGAAGTTTGAATACTTTACTTTATCTCGATACATTTTTTTAAATTGGGATTAAAAAGAAGTCAATTGAAGATCTCAGAGGTACCCCCATATGGATTAGATAATGAACCAGTACCTATACAAGGGGTCATCCGACCCCAAATTATGCTAGGCACCTATCCAAAAGCGGCCACCAAGATGCTTTCCTACTTGATTGTAGACCTCCCATTGGTCTACAATGCCATCCTCAAACATCCCTCTTTAACAACATTTAGAGTAGTAATTTCGATCACGCATTTGAAGATAAAGTTTTTGACTCTATTCGGCATTGGCGAAGTCCTAGGTGATCAAGTGACCGGGCAGAAGTGTTACTTGTCCCAAATCACTCAGATGCCCACCAGTTAACCATTCAAGAACTTTGACTTACGTGATGAGACCACATTATTGTAAGTCCAATCTAGAGAGTCGACGATCAAATCCCTTTGAACTCCAATAATATAAAAAAGTATGTACAGATTGGAAGTTCTCTATCTGAACCCCTCCGAGGTCAACTTATCAATTTTCTTTGACAAAATTTCAACTTCTTTGCCTAGACACCTGGAAATATGCCAGGGATACTGATTGGAGTAATGATTCATAAGTTAGGCCTAAATTTCGATCATAAGCCAATCAAGTAGAAGTGAAGGTATTACTCGGTTGAAAAATTGATTATCATTCATGAGGAGGTAAAGAAATTGCTTGATGCTAGATTCATCAAAGAAGTTTAATAACCGAATTGATCATCAAATGTGGTCAAAGTGAAGAAAAGTAATAGGAAGTGGAGGATATGTGTTGATTTTACTGACGTCAACAAAACTTATCTGAAGGATAGTTTCTCATTACCGAGGATTGTTTTGCTTGTAGATTCAACATCCAAAAATGGACTGTTATGCCTCATAGATGTGTACTCTGGTTATAACCAAATTCAGATGAGCTCGGAAGATAAGAAGCACATAGCATTTACGATAGACCAAGAGACATTGTTATAAAGTTATATAATTCAGTCTAAAGAATGCCGATATAACTTATAAACGACTTGTCAATAAAATATTCCAAGCACAAATCGGATAAAATATGAAAGTATATGTAGACGACGTGCTTGTAAAAAGCAAGGTGATCAATGACCATATTCACAATCTGGACGAGGTGTTCAATGTCCTTTGAGTATACTAGATGAAACTTAATCCAATTAAGTGTACTTTCAGAGTAACCTCAAAAATGTATTTTGGCTTCATTATTTCACATCAAAGAATAGAGGCAAATTTTGAAAATATTAAGGCAATCTTGGATATAAATTTGCCTCGGATAGTGAAAGAAATCTAAAATTTAAATAGGAGGCTAGTAGCACCTTCCGCTTCTTGGCTAAGTCAGTCGAGAAGTACTTATCTTTTTTCAAGGCTCTGAGGGGAACAAAGGCTACTGGTTTCCAATGGACTACCAAATGTGAAGTTGCATTCTGAGAGCTCAATGAGTATCCACAAATCGGCCGCTGTTGACTTCTCCTCAAAAGGCGAGAGGTTATATTTATATCTAACTATGTCTAAAATCGCTCTGAATTGGGTCCTAATTTGACGGCAATTCGACAGGCATCGGTCTATGTACTATGTCAACAAAATCTTGACCGACCTTAACCCCAATATTCTCGAGCCAAGAAGATAGCTTTGGCGCTTGTGTATTCTATCCGAAAATTTCGACCGTATTTTTAGGCGCATAAAATTATTATCTTGACTGACCAACCATTGAAGAAAATTTTACAAAAGCCAGATATGTCTGGACGATTGGTCAAGTGGGCCATTGAGTTGTGAGAGTTTGACGTGGGGTTTCGAACGAGGTCGTTCTTAAAAGGCCATGCCCTAGTGGACTATATTCTTGAAACAATGACCCTAACTCTAGAATCTCTTGACTTTACTAAAGCCGATGGTCATCAAAAAACTCCAGCATAGACTTTGCACATAGATGGCTCTTCGATGTAAGTTCGTTGTGGAGTTAGAGTGGTGCTAAAAATAGCCGACGAATCAAAAATAAAGTATTCAATGACCCTCATATTTCTAGCAACAAATAATATCGCTGAGTATGAGGTATTACTTGTTAGACTTAAATTGGACAAAGAATGTTTGGCCATAAATCTTATCATTTACAGTAACTCAAAACTTATTCTTAATCCGCTCCGAGGGAATTTTAAAGCTAGCAACCCACAGCTTTCCCAATAGCTCTCTAAGGTCGAAAGTTTGATCTCAACATTTGATAATGTAGAAATGATCTACATCCCAAAAGGAGAAAATGTGAAAGTTGACCAACTAGTAAGGGCTGTAGTGACTAGAGACCTATAACAATTCACATGAGAAATACGTGAAGTTCTCAAAATTCCAAGCATCAACAAATCGGAGCTAGAAATTATGCAGATAACCAATGTCGACAACTGGATGACTCCTTATGTGACCTATTTGTTCGACAGCATATTACCAGATAACTTAGATGAAGTCAAGCATGTGAAAAAGACAATAGGTTGGTACACTATTATAGATGAAAAATTGTACCAATGTGGGTACTCCATCCCATATCTACAGTATCTCATGCCAGAAAAGGTTGGTTACGCGCTCGGAGAGGCACACCTCAGTATTTATGGATCCTATATTGGGGATAAGAATCTTATTTTCAAACTCATGAGGTAAGGATATTATTGGCCAACTATGAAGCACAATGCCATGGATTTCGTCCAGATATGTGAGAATGCTAGATACATGCGAACCTTATCCATCAATCACATACAGAACTCCGAGCTCTACAGTTGCCATGGTCGTTCGCACAATAGGGGATTGATATTTGGATAGATTACTTGACGAAAAGGGTCAAGATTGTCCCACTTGCTAGAATAACATAACAAATGCGACCAAGTTCATCTGACAGAACATTATATGTAGATTTAGTATACCCGAAGTCGTTGTAACTGATAAGGGGACCCAGTTTACCAGCAAGTATTTCACAAAGCACGGTGCTAGTTTGAAGATAAAGTTGGTTCACACTTCCATCACTTATCCACAATGTAATGGGCAAATGGAAGTTACCAACCACACAATACTACACGTTTTGAAGATGAAGCTTGAGAATGTTGGGAGCTCCGGTTAACTCCCATCCATATTATGGTTGTATAGGATGACATCAAGAGAACCAACCCGTGAGACACCCTTTAGTTTATGTTAAGGGATTGAGGCCGTTATTCCAATAGAAGTTAAACTTCCTAGTCTTTAGGATAAGTCTTTCGATTCGTGTAATAACTCACAAAGGTTTCGAAAAAATCTCAATCTACTTGAAAAAACCCGATACAAGGCATGATTGTAGATAGCGGCTTATCAACAAATGGTTGCTAGATACTATAACAAGAAGGTGAGGACATGCCAATTTAAAATAGAAGACTTAATGTTATGGAGCATTGAAGTCATTGGCAAAAATGCCAATCAGAGCAAGATCTCACCTAATTGAGAAGGATCATTTCTAATCTCAGCCATTTTCAGAAATGGGACGTACAAATTACATACCCATAATGGCAAACTAGTCCCTCGAACTTGAAATGCCTCTAACCTCAAAAAAATATTATCAATAATTAAATGTATGACTGGGTAAGATTTATATCATGAGGAGTGCTTGTAATTTTTGTAACATTTCATTAATAAAATAATAATTATTTATTCATTCTTGTGCTTGCTTACTCTTTCATTACATTATATAACCTAGCTGCCCCTAAGAAAGGTGAAATCCATTCACCTGCTTTCTAAACTTTACTTGGTGGTCAGTAAAACTCAATCACATAATTGAATGACCCAGACGAGGTTGGTAATTAAAACTTTGTCACGATACCAAGGGGCCCAAATGAGGCCAATGGTTAAAAACTTAGGGGGGTTCCTTAGAAGCATGCATGCAATGACCTTCAAGGTAGCATTGTCAGCTAACCATGGTCCTATAAAAGCTTAAGTTAAACACACAAATGCTCTGATACTCTTCAGTCAATTCAAGGAACAGAAGCTGTGTGTTAATAATGACTTAAGTAATATTTAAGGCCCGACATCTAAAGTGTCCGATTAACCAATACACTTACATATATAAGCCAAGAGTAGAAAGAGAGAGTGTGGTCTGAAGAAAGAATCTTCATTTATAAGGAGAAATAATTACAAGTAAATATATATATACAAATGATTATTCTGAAGGAGGACAAGGCTGAGAAGTTCTCGACAGAGGCTCCCAAAAGTCCGCATCGTCCCTGGGATGGAACAACACATTGAAATTATGGCGAGCGCTGGCGTTCTTCGGATGAAATACAGAAATAGGAACACCATGAGCCACCATTTGAACAATATGCTGACATAGGCTGATACCTTCCTAGTAGCTGTACTCCAACATCTTTGTGATATCATCCGGATGAATGGAAGTATGGCGCTCACTCTCAATTTTAAAGTTTTGATCTCTAAGAAATACGTATTTCTACTTCATGTCAACCACCTCACTTTCAAGTTGAGAAATATATTCCTTTGCAACCAAAAGCTTTTCTCTGTATATATAGTTGTGAACCAAATGGTTGGGAGCGCCAATAAGATGATTGGACATTTCTTGAAACTGTGAAGAAAATAGCAAGTATAAAGGGAACAATGCAGATACTAAGGAAGAGTTCAGCCAATACCTCAGATATGAAAATGCTCCCTAGAGGTGCATCACTGGTGGGAACCTCCAAAACCACTTGGACCTCGGGCTTTGAGGGCTCTAAACCAATCGCCTCTGCCACCTCATGAACTCCTCCAGGAATAACATCCCCCTCAAGCTTAGGCACCTGGGGGTCGGAACTAAATACTCTAACAACTGCTTCAAGAGTTGCTTCAAGTTCGGCCTCGGGCATGGGACCCTCCAATTGAGGCACATCTGCCACAATGACTTGTCCTTCGATCTCATCTTCACGCTAGACCTCGAGCAAAGGGGGCTTAGGAGAATGCATCTCTGCAACTTCAGCATGAAGTTTTGAGGTGACCACTTCAGTCTTGTTGGTCACCTGGAACTCAAGTAGCAGCATCTCCTCAGTCTTACCAGATTGAGTCTCACTGATCCAAGATGTACCCTCAGCAAAAATAGTAGGAATGTTGGGTAGGGACTCCTTGGACAATGGAGGAAGAACAGCTAGTATCCCATATGAAGCAAGTGTTGGACTAGGGATTAGCATATCTTTAACCACCTGCTCAGCAGTAGCAAACTCTGAAGAATCACAACCTTCAACTGATCTAACAGCCCCAGAGGCTTAGGCTAGGGAAGATGTAGAAGTCGACTCCAATCTAACTGATGGCCACTTTCTCCTTATTAATTCGTCAATGGTAGCCTCATTTTCAGAAGTGGACTCAGTCAAGGCCTCTTTATGTTCAAGCGCTTTGGCCGATAGCTCTTTTATTTGAATGGCCTTGACTTTCGAGGCCTCCTTATGCTGAGGCGCTTTGGCCGATGACTCTTTTATTTAGGGGGATTTAGCCTTCCTCTTATATTTTCTCCTACAAATCGACGATTCTAAAAGAGTCTCCAAACCCTCAACAGCACGCTCCCATTTAGCTTGAGCAAGGGATTCAGCAAATAGCCATCGGTTCCTTTTATTTTCATTAAAGGTTGCGGCCTTTTCCCAAAGAAGATCTATTAATAACATCTTCTTATATTCCAATACATTAGTTTGGAAAGAAGAAGAGACCCAACCCCACTCATTGTAGAGTTCCCATACAGGAGGAACTGCCAAGTAAAAAAATCTGTCTTTCTACCTCTTTGTGGAGTCAAAGTTTCCTTCACTCAAATCAAATTCAGGCTGAGGAGAGACTGAAATCCAGTCTTTCCCATGATGAAATCGGAAAATAACTTTCACGGACATGGCGTTAAATACCAGGCCGTTAATCTGGGAAAAATTCATAAAGAAATAAGATACCTCACACCATTTGGCGGTAATTTTGCTATTGGTATATGAAGCTCCACCATTATTTTGTATAGTTCCAGTGCCAGTGGAAATCGGAGACCACCTTTTAAGTGGGTCTCATATATAGCGATATAACCCTCCGAGCTCACCCACTAACTCCAGGTAGAAGATGTATCAAGAAACTCGGAATCCTGTACAGAGCTCAAAGGTACTCAACATTGTTGGATGTTAGGACGGACTGGATATCTTTGACACCGGGAGCCATTGAAAAGGAAAATCTCTGGCAACGAACGAAAACGGTGAGAGAAAATCAAAAGTATAAGACAAAAGCTTGGGGGTCTATTTATAGACAAAGAATGAGGCTCGAAACAACGATGTTGGATTTGAAATTTAAAAGACTCGCCTCATCATGACACTGATATGTGTCGACCGCCCATTAGCTCTGCCGCACATCAAATCGCCTAATATCAGTAATGATGACTAGTGTGTTTCCAATAAGCTATACAGGATTTGAAGAGGCTTGCATTTAATGCAGTAATTGACGGCAAGTATAACAATCATCGGGTTAATTGCCCTCGTCTGATAAAAGCCTTCAGACTTAAAGTTTTTTTGTCTAACAACCAATGAAGCCCGTTAGATTAGACCTTGGTTTCGGATAGAAGATGCCTTCGGACTTCATATTAAAAGGCTAAATTTCAGGCTTCCTACCACGGGAGCTAGTAATGAGTATTGTATCCGACGGCCTAAAGAAATCGGCCCAAAGCCATTCTAAGCTAGAGGACAAGTTTTAGTGGCCTAAACCATCTGCGTGGCCCATTTCAGCAAATGTGGCCGACGGCCTTCAACAGTTCAATTTTGTGATCAAGTCGGAACCAATTTAACGGCCAGGGTGGTTTCTTACTCTCATCTCGTAACAATCTTGAGCGTTGTTTAAAACCGCACTCTGGATAAAATTTATCCATCCAATAGTTTTCTAAACAGTTGACAAGGAAAATCAACCATCGCGTAACTTCTATAAAAACCCATCTTCTCCAACAAAAAAAGGACAAATCATTTAATATTTTCTCGGACAGTGAAAAGGACAGCCTTAAGATACCAAGAGCGTACTTTCTCTCCTTTTAACTAAAACATTTTTATAAGAGCACAAACCCTTGGATAAAAATATACTTATTTTACATTATCTATATTTTCTCTCATTTGAAAAAGATACTGACTTGAATGCCGAATGATATATTGGGGAGTGAATCCCGTCAATTCTTTAACTTTGTTTTGTGATTGTACAGAATTCAGATTAGAGACGTATGGAGACCAAGTATATTTGATGCTCGACGGACAAAATGTAAATATTTTTATTCGTAAAACAATTAGGATTCTTAAACACATCACACACAAACCGAACAAACCCGTGCATTGACAATTTGAACAGTTTATTACAACCAACAATTTGATTTATTTTGATAAAATCTAAACCGTAATATACTATTTGATTGCAGATTAACCTCAAATTTATACCAAATCATATCATGTTCATCCCCAATTTATAGCATTGTCCAGAAAATTTACTGAGCAATTATACCAAGCGAGTAAACTAAATGCGTGCTGATTGGGATTGGTAACGCACACCTGTGCCTACTTAATTAGCTTTTATTTTATATACATTGAAAGCTGTTTTCTTAAATAAAAGTGGAAATATGCATTAA
>JAODPA010039507.1:0-12073 GCA_025585075.1 Nepenthes mirabilis | reverse complement strand
TATATATCCATTTTAAATCACAAAAAAATTCAAATTAACCATCAGACGACCGAACGGTGCACCTTGAACACTGGCCCATCAAATCCAATTATTCTCCATAATTTTATAATATTTAATTAATTTTTCTCACGTTCGAATTACCCAAAATTATCCAAAATAATAAATAATCATAATTTCATCAGATAAAAATATTTCGGGATGTTACATTCTCCTCACTTAAAGAAATTTCGTCCTCAAAATTTAACGATCCTTAAATCAAGGAACCTTCTTAATGTTTGTAAATCTTTTTTCTTTAAATCAGGATGGTTGTCCTAGAAAATCTTAAACATCTGAATTGTCTTGATCCTCATTAGTTGACGCGTCCTTTCCAGATCCAAATTTACTAAATTCGAAGGCAAACCTATTTCATTAGCCACTTTTCTGATTTAGTTCCTAACCTTACACAAATAAAATGCTTCATTTCATTTCATACTACACCTTAAAATTGAGTATTTCCTCTGAACACTAACTTAAACCTTATTATATGTACAGGTTCATCACTCTTCTGCTACGCGCTCTAATCAATTAGTTAGCTTTGATTTATTTGATTACAAGTTACCATCACTATCACAACCTAACATTTCAGTTCTTTTACCGAGCTTGACTAAAATCCTTACATGAAATTCAAAGTATCCTTCGAAGGTAGTAGGTGCCAAATCTCTAGCCCAACTAGCTTATCCCTTGTCGAAGAGGGATGAGATTTCACAATCCCCTGCTCTAGATGCATCCTTCCTGGTATGTTCGAAGTTGATGGACCTCCGCAACAGCCCCCTGTTGCCATAGCATGCCAAGTCCCCTGGCCCAGCCGAAGACGTGGCTACTGAACGATCTCACCCTAGTCCTCAGTCCGTTGACGTCTCATCTTCCCCTGCTGCTGTCTCTGTTTCAGCGTGTTTGTCCTCTGGAAATGTGCAGTCCAATCTGGCCACATCGGTTGCGATTGATCCTGAGGATGGTTTCGGCAAGCCTTTAGGTGATGTCTCGTGCCTCTCTTTGTCACAACCCTCCGTTCATCAGACTAAAGCCCTCCCTTCCTAGGTTGATGTCGTCCAGAAGGAAACAAATGGGGTTTGTAAAGATATGAAATTCTTCCCCCCTTAGGCAATTGTTGGAGACACTGCCACCATTTCTCCTCCTTCTGAAATTATTAATCAAGGTAACCTTTTATGGGGATTTACTTTAGTTGGATACTTCCTTAGGATACTTCCTTGATACCCCCCCCACTTCGTGGCTATCAAAGCCATAGCAAGAAAGATTTGGACACACTTTGGAATCGTGCACATTGCTGGCAATGAAGCTAGATTCTTCTTTTTTTGGTTCTCTTCCTTAGAGTTGATGGAGAAATGTATACTAGCTGGACTGTGGATGTTTTCTGGAAAAGCCATTTTTCTTAAACGATGGTCTCCTGGTTTGCTATTGAACAAGGAGGAGCACAAACGGTTCCCTATTTGGATCAAACTACACAACGTGCCAATTGAATATTGGACCCATTCCGGTCTCAGTTGGGTCGCTAGTGCTGTAGGAAAACCTCTGCAGCTTGAACCACGGACAGCCTGTATGGAAAATGTTTCTATTGCTAGGATTTGTGTTGAAGTGGGAGTGGATGACTCTTTTCTCACACGCATTGCTCTGTCATGCTAAGATTCTGCATCCCAAACTGTGGTGAATGTAGAATATAGTTGAAAGCCGACTCGATGTGGTTGCTGCCTAATGCTAGGTTATGATGAATCTAAATGTAAAACCAAAAAATCCGCAGTTAAGGACCAATGGGACCATTCAAAGAAACCTGCTCTATGTGGCCAACCGATTGGTGCAATCGTTTCAAGTTGCTTTGCTAATCCCTTTGCTCCCCTTCAAGAGGATGCTGGATCCTCGGGCCCTGCTGTTACCGACCAAACTAAGTTAGAGATTCATAGAATTAATACGAATGATGACTCAGTAACAGGTAGTGCCGTAAGTGAGGCAACCTCTGAGCTCTAGACCCCCTTGGATGATGGCGGTTTTACAGATGAGCCAAAATCTACACTTGAAATTTCCCAACTTCTAGGATCAACGATACCCTTATTGAAGGATGTCGTTGTTGGGAGGAACCCTGAAAGTGTGAACCTCTTGTCACCATATGTAGCTGCCCCTAACCTAGCACCTAGACCCGTCGGTATGGACAGCGTCTGTGTGGAGTTTGATGATCCACAAGGAGTTTTGAGAGTGGATGGGCCTCATTCTTCTTCCAATTATATAGCATCTTTTGCGGATATTTTGAAAAATGGTACTAATTCGAATATACCAGACTGTGAAACCCCGCTACCCATCGAACCTATTTCTAATTTGGATTTCTCGGACGCTCTGAGGAGATCTTGCTCTGTTAAGGAGACTTTGCCCTCTTCAGCCAGCAAAATCAATTCTAAAGTAGAGAGTTTACATAGGCAGTTGATGGAGATTAAGGACAATAGTAGCCTGGCGCTTACACCAGGGCTCATGCCCTGTAGCACCCAAGTAGCATGTATTGCAGAAGTGGATTCTGCTCAGCTTGAGCAGGCTACCCATGTCTCTCATGGAGCTGCTGGAGCCTGTTGTACTCAAGAGCCTTCCTTTACTTTGTAGGCGGTGCCATGGAAGAGATCAAAGGCCCGGGGACGACAGAAACCATCTCCCAAGAATCCAAAGGGCCTGGGTTCCCACCCCTTTTGAATCACAAATTGGATTTGATGGAGTAGTGGCAGCACCAGATGTTCTAGTAGCTGTATATGCTGAGTTTTGGAGTCTTCTCCATGCTCCAAGTGTGCTAGTGATCTGCTGTCTTTCAGACGATGGAGTGGATTCCTCTGTTGACTTTTGTAGCTTTTGAATGGGTGATGTTTCCTACTGTGATGGTTGTGTGTTAAATATTCAGTAGCTGTGCATGCTGTAAGAAAGCCCCTGCTGGAATAAATTTTTAGCAGATTCCTCTGTTGACATCTAGGCAATAGTTGAGATGAGATGTTGGGCAAGTACTGAGATGCAATCCAAAGATTCTCCACCTATTAGCCAAGATATATGCAAAGTGCTGAGGTAGAAGGCCATGCGCCATAGTGAAGACCGAGGTCTTCATTTGCCTTTGTCCGAGATGTTTGTTTCTGAGATGCTGCTGGTGCTGAGGTGTCTTGATTGTGTAATCGGTATAGAACCAAGATGCCAAATGGGCGTGGTGGTTGTCAAATGGCCGAGGTGAAGCTATTGGTTTAGCTTCAGTTTGATTTCCTGAGATGTCAATTTTTTTTATGTTTGATTTCTCGTTTTTATGACTTGTCCCATGTTGTTCAGGATCTACCATTGCTACTATAGTCTACCTCCAAGTCGGCGAAACACTTGGATTAGATCATAGGTGTTGTAATTTCCTTTCCCTTATTTTTAATGCACTTTACTTACCAAAAAAAAATTCAAAATACAATTAGACTTTAAAAACAGGATACTTCACATCTTCTTTATTTCATTCGTATGTCCTCAAGTCGACGTTTTCTTAAAGTACATAATCCCTTCCGAACATCCAACCTATGTGATAGCCTTGATTAAAACTGATTCTAAGATATCTATATCACAGAAATAATCCTTACAAATCCTCAATTTACCATAGAAATAGATGTTCTAACTATAATAGTCATCAAAATTTTGATACAGTTTTAGATTATGACCTTAAAAATTTCAAGGCCTTAACAATTTACAACCTCAGAATCTTAAACTTCTACACTAAGCAATTTCAGACCTCGTTGGCACATTGATGAGCCAACTAGTTCAACCCGAACACATCACCTTAAATCACCATGAGTGGTTCATTCTGATTAACCATAGGGTTTCGCACTTTTCAACTTTAGGATTTCTATACTTCATACATGATTCTATTTTCCTAACTTAGGGATGCTACATCCTATTGCACTAATAAGTGAACTTACCCATAAATTCACTATTAGAATCAGAGCTATAAACCCTTAACATTCACGATTAGTACTGATATTCGCTTCCCTTTTAAGGTACTGAAGTTCATCTATATAATCATTAGATATATCTATCTACTTACAAAATCCCAATATCAACTTTAGTCATAATATAACCATTCTGACCCTTAATTTATCAGACAAACTATCACCCAGAATAATATCTTTAATTTCTTACAAGGAGACTTTCGATTATTGATTTCAATCAATAAAAAAGTAACTCTAACAAGGGATTCCTCTCCTACTTATCCAAAGAGTATCAATCCACAAGCGATACAGGAAAACATAATCCTGGAGTTTTCTCAACAATTATCAAAGTTCATCTTCACAATTCTTAAATTTATCAGATCAGAATTATCTCTAAAGTAATTCTATATACTCCCGAATGGAGACTGTTGACATCAACTATTGATTTTAATATTCACCTCCGTCAAATATATTGAGATCCACTTGTCCCAACCTCTAACTTTTAAATTCATAAGACTTTAATTTCTTTCAAGGAATCATTCCTAAGTCCTTTAAGATCTTATCACAAAATTTTAATTACAGGTGGAGCAATTCCACCCCATGGACACCTCCCCCACTTTGCTTGTGGGTAATTATCTAATAATACAAACAAATAAAATCTCAATCTTTCTCATAAGCATATCACCTATGCTAACTTACCTTGACAAGTCCTACTATCAAAAGGCTCTTTCAATTCCACACAAGTCCTTAAAGACTAATGCCAAATCCGGCTTCCTTTAAACTGCTCATTAAAACAAATTAGATTGGTCATACATACGTTCCTCAAAACCTTCATAGCCAAATTCTTGAACAGTTATCTATTGACTTCAAAAAGGGCAATCCATTCTCTAATTAGGCTAAACGCCTATTCTTAACTCAATCAACATTGCCTTTTACTTAGAATTCTCGACTGAATTACTGGGTATCTTATTCTCTTGATACAATTTACACAAGTATCCTCGAGCACCATCTCAATTTCTAAAAGGATCTGCATAATGCCAAAAGATCCTAAAGAAATTAACATCATAGAAGCAATATTCATAAATTTCATATATTTAACTGGCACAAAAATACTACTGAGATAATCATTCCAAAATGTTAGCATAGTCTCCAATTATCATTGAAACCTTAACATTTAGTAATTTAATATTCCACTGTCAAGCAATTTCATTCTTACCAAATCTGACCACTCTAATTTTTACAATAATTTGACTAAAACTCAGAGGCCTTACCATTCAATCAACTTCAAGCAAAACTCACAAGGGTTCTCATTTTAGGCTTTCATAACCATACTTATTCTGATAATGGAACCAGTTCGCAACAATCCTTCACCTATCATACAAATATCTCAATTTTAGAGACTTCCAATTAACAAATCATTAACTTTGGATTATTTTAAAGTTCGCCAAATATCCTCATCAAATGTACTTGAATCCTTAAGATCATTTTTGGTCTTGGCACAATCTCAATAGCAACTTTATTCTTCAATCAGATTGGCAGATATTTTCTTTAATAGTTTCTTTAAATTTCCATTTCTACTTAATAACTCTCTAGATATGGCCTAATACGCCATCTATACTTAGTACACACCTCATTACATAACTTACAAGCACCTTTATATTAGTTCCATTACCTCTCTTACAATTCATAATTCATATTATTCTTTTTAAATTTATTAGTTCTAGTGTGGCAATTTGCCATCCAGATCATCTTAATACTCCATCAAGATTAATTTATTCACAACCCCAACCGGACTCCCCTTTTAATCTCTTATGAGATAACATCAACTTATCTCCTTCATACATCAGATCCCTACAAACACTACCAACAACTTCGAAGTCTTTAGGATTTATACCTTAACCTCAAGCTACTAATTCTACCTTATCCATTATATTCGATCATCAACTTTAACATCTTTTCTTAGCATTGTACTACTAATGTACTAACCTGAGAATTCTAATCCAAAGCCGATCAAACTTTCATTTAAACAAATCTGACTAATTGAACCTCAACTGGACACTTTCATATTCAATACTAGCATGTAATTAATTTAAGTTCAAATCCTTAATGTACCTTCAATTTCTTTTCCTTATTCTTCAATTTCTTTTCATCATTCTCATGGTTGACCAACACCTCGAGGAAAGCCCTTATCCAGAAGTCATATTACTTTCTATAACCACAAACATCACAAGATTGTTAATCCTCAAATAATCAGATTAGTGGGAGAGGTTAGGATCGATGCATTTCGAAATTAACTCCTTAAATCCTAAACTTAAACATTAACACCAATCCTAACTATTTCATCTTGCCTTAATACAGAATAATTCGACCTGAACCCTTAAACCTAGATCGATTGGTCTAGGCCTAGCCTACATTCAGTATCAATTATCCTAATCACTAAATTCTAGTTCAAGTAAATTTTTAACTTAGACAGATTAGAATACCTAAGATTTAGTTCATCCTACGCCTATACCTATTTATTTAGTCAGTCATAATCATTTTCTAAGCTTCCGAATATAATTTAGATCATTCCCAAAGCATCTCATTTTCTCTGATACCAATTTTGATGGAACGGATTTTTTTTTCCTTAGTTAATTCCGTCATTTTAGAACAGGAACAAAAGCTCAAGTCTCACTCAGGTTCTACAAAAAAATGGGCAGAATTTCTCTAAAATTGGGTTAAACAGAAAGATAAACCTATACAAACATGTATAGCAAACCAGTTCATGCACATAATTATCTATTTATACCACAATTTCTCCTATAACACGCGTTCACAAGACCACGGATGCCATTCATGACATTAATCCAACAATTTATCTACTATATTAACAGTTCATGAGTGAGATGCCATCTAAAACCTATACAGAACATCTAGAAAACATGTAGCAAAAGCAAAACTATAAACCTACAGAACCATCGATTCCTGTTCCTCACATGCATCACATACATTTCTATGCAGAACCCATATATACATAAATATCCATAGGCATAAAATCCATATACAAAATTATAAGTCAAAATCAGGTCTTTATATCCAATTATTTCCTTACAATGTCTCCAAAATACTTCAAATCTCCAGAATGTCTTCAAACTAGGCTTTAGAATACTTCTTCTCATCTTGTATGTGACGGAACGGAAATTTTTTTTTTTGATTCCGTCATTCATAACACAATTAAAAACCCAACTAAACCAATTGGGTGCAACACAGGATCATAGATGCCATCTAGGACTCATATACTTTTTAACCATAATAAGTATAGCGGAAGTTATTCTAACACTTGCGAAAACATTCATATTCATTCCAAGATATTTATTTTCGAGTACATAGCCAAAATGTTTAACCATAGAAGTCCAACAAGTCATTACAATAATATTTTTCCAAAATAAGCTTCCGAGGTCATTAATAATCCTTCAGACAAACTCTAATCATTTCAACTCGTCAGGCACAAGCTCTAAAGTTTCATATGTGGAGGAAAAACATAAAACAGTGAGTCGAGGCTCAGCAAGGTACATGCACATGGGTAGTAAAATGATGATATAGAACGGTCATGTAACTGTGCAGAAATAGAACGGAAATCAGAATGTAAACATGTTTGACATATTATACTTCGGAATCAGGAATCAGTAGTCAGAAATCGGTAATCAGTAACCATTATAATTCAGAAAACAGTATCAGAAACTTCTCTTCTATTCAAAACAATTCAGTTATCGGTACGGAATAGAAATCAGTACAATAATAACGGTACAGAATACGGTACAGAACAGAACAGAATCAGAACAGAACGGTATCTGAACAGCACAGTATAGACCCTACCAGTATCCCCTACTAGCTGAGGGGGCGAATAATCGAGGATAGATTGTGTTCACCCCACACAATCTAAGGCCAGTAACAGAAGTTTCCCATCTCGAGGGATCAGAACAGAGTGCCTCCCGAAGGCAAGCCGGAACAGAAGTATCCCATCTTGAGGGATCAGAACAGAGTGCCTCCCGAAGGCAGGCCGGTAACAGAAGTATCCCATATCGAGAGATCAGAACAGAGTGCCTCCCGAAGGCAGGCCGGAATAGAAGTATCCCATCTCGAGGGATCAGAACAGAGTGCCTCCCGAAGGCAGGCTGGAACATAAGTATCACATCTTGAGGGATCAGAACAGGGTGGCTCCCGAAGGTAGGCCGATAATAGAAGTATCCCATCTCGAGGGATCAGAACAGAGTGCCTCCCGAAGGCAGGCCGGTAACAGAAGTATCCCATCTCGAGGGATCAGAACGGAGTGCCTTCCGAAGGCAGGACGGAACAGAACTATCCCATCTCGAGGGATCAGAACAGAGTGCCTTCCGAAGGTAGGACGGAACAGAAGTATCCCATCTCGAGGGATCAGAACAGAGTGCCTCCTGAAGGCAGGCTGAAACAGAATCCTCTTGTCCATAACGCCCCAAGGGCAGGGCGGACCACAAATAACTCCATGGACAGAGTTATCCCCGATTACCACCAAAAGGTCCTAAGGCATGCCGAAGAACCTATCCGGACTATAGCGAGTCCAGGGTCCAAAATAACAGAAACAGAAATACTTCCTTCTTAAAAGCCATTTTCAATAAAGTCGGAGTTCATTTTCAGTTCGGAGTCGAAATTCATTTTGACAGAAACCGGAGTTCTTTATTGACAAAAGCTGGAGTTCAAGAAAGGCCGAAATTCTTTTTCTTCAAAAATGCCGGACTTCAGAAAGTTTGGACAGAGTACTTTCAAAAGGACGGAGCTCTTTTTGGACGGAGTACTTTTCACTAACGGGACGGAGTGCTTTTCACTCAAAGGGACGGAGTACTTTTAAAAGCCAAGGTTTCATAAATTCGGAGTGCTGTATATTTAAAGGACGGACTGCTTTTCCACTCAATGGACGGAGTGCTTTTTATTAACAGGACGGAGAGCTTTTCATTAACAGGACAGAGTTCTTTTCATTAACAGGGACGGAGTGCTTTTCATTAACAGGATGGAGTACTTTTCATTAACAGGGACGGAGTGCCTTTTTACTGGAAGCCGAAGTTGTTGTGTTTTCGTGCTTTAAGGGCCGGACCTGATTTTAATATGCACAAGCCGGACGGACTTCTTTTCAAAGGGCTAGAGTTGATTTTTCGTGTAAAAAGGGCGGAATGGATTTTCACATGCTCAAA
This sequence comes from Nepenthes mirabilis, assembly GCA_025585075.1. Lineage (NCBI taxonomy): Eukaryota > Viridiplantae > Streptophyta > Magnoliopsida > Caryophyllales > Nepenthaceae > Nepenthes > Nepenthes mirabilis. Next base: position 2,895 of record JAODPA010039507.1, on the reverse strand, counting down.
GCCGGACTGCACAAAGCCGGCTTTGATTTTTGCCTTAAGGAAACCGGACTGATTTCTTCACTTAGAAAAACGGACTGATTTCTTTACTTAGAAAACTAGACTGATTTCTTTAACTTCTTTGCAAGGCAAGCCGAAACTTGATTATTCTTTGAAAAGGGCTGGACTCGATTATTTTATGCAAAGGGTCTGACTGGATTAATTCATGTAAATGGCCGAAGTTAATATGTTCAGGCCGGACGGACCTCTTTTTAAAAGGGCTGGAGTTGTTTTCACATTAAGGTTGGAGTTTATTTTAATGACGGAGTTTTTTTTTCTCAGAAGACGGAAATTATTTTCTCAAAGGATGGAGCTCATTTTCTCAATGGACGGAGCTCATTTTCTCAATGGACGGAGCTCATTTTCTCAAAGGGCGGAGCTCAATTTCTCAAAGGGCGGAGCTCATTTCCTCAAAGGATGGAGCTCACTTTTCCAAAGGACGGAGTTCATTAAAAGCCAGAATTTGTTAAAGCCGGAGTTCTTTTCCTTCTTAAAAACCGGAGTGACATTCCTTTAAAATCGGAGTTCATTTTCTTCTTAAAGCCGGAGTTCATTTTCTCATAAAGGTTGGAGTTCTTTTTAAGGACGGGTTCTTTTTCTGAAACAGATGGAGTACTTTTTCCTTAAAAAGGACGGATTTCTAGTTCTGAAACGGACGGAGTTCATTTTACAATTGGGGTCGGAGTTCATTTTACATTACAAGAGGTGGATATTCAATGCAGAAAGCAGGAACTTAAAAACAGAGTACACTTTAATATTCTCAAAACATGAATTTAAAAGCAGAGCAGAGTACACTTACAATATTCTTAAAGCATCAATTTAAAAACAGCGTCGAAGTAACTTGCAATAAAGCATGAATTTAGAAACAGAGCAAATACATTTGCAATGAACTTAAAAACGGCGTCCGAGGTACACTTGCAATATACTTAAAGCATGAACATAAAAACAGCGTCCGAAGGAACTTACAATATTCTTAAAGCGTGAACTTAAAAACGGCGTCCAAGGTACACTTGCTTGAGAGTTGATTCCCAGATTTTTACCATCTTGAAGCTTTCTCCCTGTCGCTCTCTTCCTTTCGCTTGCCTGACTGTCCACTCCAGCTGCCTCAAAGTTCTTCCCTTCTTCTTCGCTCCTTATTCTCCTTGGCGCCAGAAACTCACACTACCCCTCAACTACAATCCGATATATATAAAGAGGAGGGAGCAGATGGGTAAGTGGAGGTAGGTTACTTGCTCGGTAATTCTTTTCAGGATTAGGTAATTCTTTTTAGGGGGTAGATGGAGTAATGAGGTTAGTTTACCTACTCTATTTGGTCGCCGCCTAGTTGAATTCTAACTAAAGTTTACTTTTGTTTTTCGTTCTATTAATTTATTCCGGCCAACTGCTCCTTACTTGTGATTCTTGGAGGACGGAGTGTTTCACGCTCTCTTTCAGGACGGAGTGACTTGATAGTCCAAAGTGGCTATATGAGTCTGAAGTGCCTTTTATCCGGAGTGCGTTTATTAAATTCGGATGGCTTTGTTACATGGAGTGGTTTTTATTGTTGGACGGAATGGCTTTGTTGTACGGGCCAATCTCTATTGGACGGAGTAGCTTTGTTGCTGCGTCCGGAGTATATTTTGTTCACTTTTGACCGGGGTGGCCTTTTGCGATGAGGGTCAGTTGCTTAAGTTTTTGATTCCGGAGTTCTGGGAGGCCGTAGTGTTTTTGCTCCACTCTGGACGGAGTGGCATGATTGAAACTTCCGGAGTGCCCTTGTCCACTTAAGGGCGGAGTAGCCTTGCCTTCACTTCAAGGCTGGAGCGGGATTTATTTTGTACTAAGGAAAGGCCGAACTTGATTGAGACTTAAGGCGGCCGGTTTTGATTTCGTATTTTGATCAACACTTTGAGCCATTGGATTTTGGGATCTCACAATGTACCAGCTCAATGGTCTCATCTTGAGGGGAAAAAATAGTAAAACAATGAGTCAAGGCCCAACTAGGTACATACAGATATGCAATAAATCAGTTATGTAGAACAATTATGAAATTATGTAGAAACAGAACGATTATACAGAATAGAACATAGAAAATAGAGAAAGCACAATTTAACGATAATTAAACTCAGAAATCAAAGATCTGTACAATTTAGAAAGCAGAATCAGAAAGCAGAATCAGAAAGTAGAGTCAGAAACTTTCTCTTTTATATCAATACAGAGCAGAATTTGGTACAGAACAGTGGTACAGAATAGAACAGCAATGGACCATATCAGTAAATCTTACTAGTAGAGGGGGCGAATAATTTAGGAAAGATTGTGTTCACTCAACACAATCAAAGGCCAGAAACAGAAATAGAAGATCCCGTTCCAAGGGATCAAACCCTACTCAGAGGGGGTGCTGGCTAGAATAGTATCTACCCTCTAGTTTAACGCATTGAGGAAGGGCGGACCACGTATAATTTTATGGACAGAATTATCCTCGATTACCATTATAACGTTTTAAGGCATGTCAGAGAACCTTATTTGACTGTATATCAGTCCTGGGTCCTAAATAACAGTATTAGAAATATTTTTCCTTAATTTATAACGGTTTAGGTTTCAGAGAACAGTTAGAAATACAACAGTCAATCCATCAGTTTTACTTCAGAAATTCACAGTAATTTAACAGTACAATTCCTTGTAAATGACGGATGCCAAATACATATATATATCCACATAAATACATTCGTACGTGTGTGTGTGTTTTTCCTTCCAAACCCACACACACACACCAAAACCCTCACTAGAACACGGCAGCAGCTTCTGCCGAGGCATCACACACACACCAAATGCATGTAATAAATAATTTCCTTCCAAATCCACACACACACACCAAAACCC
>JAODPA010039496.1:0-12073 GCA_025585075.1 Nepenthes mirabilis | reverse complement strand
AAATTCAGAACTCTAAAACCGGAGTAATTTTTCTTCAAACGGACGGAGTGCTCTTTCTAAAAGTACAGAGTGCTTTTTCATCAAAAGGACGGAGCTCTTTTTTTTTTGTCAAAGGACGGAGTATTTTTTCTTCAAAATGACGGAACTCTTTTTCTTCAAAATGACGGAGCTCTTTTTCGTAAAAGGACGGAGTACTTTTTCTTCAAAACATATAATTATTGAAGTTCATATCAATTGACAAATAATCATATTTTCAAGCAGAACAAAATCAAACATCATGAATAACAGAGTTTCTTTTAAACATGCGATTAAGAACGATAAATCACAAAAACAGAACAAATATCATACATACATAATTTTATAAGAATATCATATACTCACGTAGCAAACATACATAAACATGAACTTTAAAAACAGGGGTGAGTATCTTGTTTGGGTTTTTTCTACTTTGCCTTGATCTTTTGGCTTCCCATTACTATAAATTCTATTGCATGCCTTTTTCTTACTCCTTTGGTTCTTATTTATAGGTCTTAAATCTGATGACTATCATTAATGATTGGCACTATAGGAAAAATGTATCATCATTAATGATTGGCAAAACCTAAGGGGAATATTTTATCATTTGGCAGATCCAAGGGGAATGTTTTATCATTAATGATTGGCAAATCCAAGGGGAATGTTTCTTATTTATGGCTTCTACATTTCCCAAAAGTTTCCTTATTAATTCAGTCATTAATAGATTTACATTTTCAATGAGTTCATTAATTCCTAGTTAACTGAACTTAACGGGATTTAGATTTCTTAATTAATTCCTGGTTCACTGCACTTAGCAGAATTTAGTTTTCTCATGTAAACACATTTAATTACTTTTACACGGCTTTCGGTCAACACCTGTTGACCGGATTATTAACCTCGACTTTTCCATAATCTACTCCGACCTCCAATACACAAGCCACCCCGTCCTTCCATCCATTCACATTTTCTGGTCAACCTTTTACGTTGATCGGATCACGCCTTCCGGTCAACATTTTACGTTGACTGGATTATATTGACGTGATAACTGGAACTTTCTTATATTTTAAAATCTGGGCCGTTACAGCACCCGAAGTAGAATCAACCACATTTGTCGAGTGCTCGAGCACCCGAGCATGCACTTGGAGCAGAACGGTAGCACCTATTGAGTGCTCGAGTGCCCGAGCAGGTGCTGGAACTTGTGCAGGGCACACCTGCTATGCGTCGGCCCGCTATATAAATACACAACAAGGGTTTCAAACAGTCATTGTTTGGGATTTCCATATAGAAGAGAGAGAGAGTTCGAAGGAGTAGAGAGAGACGGAAGAATCCAAGGTTTCCGAGTCCAATTTCGAGCTCGAGCTAGTTAGAGAAGTTATAGATCGGGTCGAAATAAGTGTACTCATACCCTTTTTCTCTCATTTTCTTGCACTTTTATTTGATTTTTTGGGTATCCTCGTTTCGATACCCGATTAAATTTATATTTTGTAATACCTATGATTTGAGTATGATTATACTTCGATTTCATATCCGATTAGTGAATTTTATTTGGTAACTCATACCCAAAAACCTAACCCATGCCCCTTCAATTTTGCCTATTTTCCTTGAAATTTATGCATGATTTGGATTTAAGATCTTGAGACCCTAGCCTTAAGGACGTGGGTGCCCCAAAGATTTGGTATTTGTACACATATAATTTATATATGTTAATTTTTTATATTTCAAAAATATTATGGATGTGAATCGTGATATTTAACCACATGTACATCATATATGCTACCTTGTATATGTACCGATTATTACGTTGCATGTAAATGTGAAGGGATTTATTGTCCAAAAACTCTAAAGTTATGATTGGCTCACAGTGGCAAGAATTTCTTACATGTCCCGTACTTTATATTAATTTATGCATATAATTGAAAGCATGTGAAGTCGTGAATTGATAAGAAAATCAGTTATCTGTATCCGTATCAAGAATTATGAAAGTTATGTAAAGTATTTGAAGGAAACTCCACAATCCGATAAGTTTGATTAACCGTTCTCCAAATAGTAAGAATTTCTATATAAGTTTCAAGCGGAACATTCCTTAAGAATAAGTATTTATGGAATTGGTCCAAAGATTTGTATTTTAGAGGGTAGTATTCCTAACACACCTTAGGATATTATTGTAACAAATTGAGGAATTGCTTTTGAATCATGAGAGATACTCTGATAGTGTATCTGCTATCTGGCCCTAAGTATCAGGCACCATCCACCACGGGACGTTAAAGTTGAGATTCGTAGTTAGCGCCTTAGAATGTGTGGGGACATACACATTCCTTTTTTCAATTTGTTTACACTATTAGCTGGTAAGGCCTACCAGCCTTGATCTGCAAAGTAATGAAGTCATACATATTTTGGAACCTAAAGAAAGATAAGTAAATTAGGGAGAATAAATGTATCATGGAAAGTGCATTTGACCATGACTTATGCATCTTCATCATACTTTATATCCTTCCTCCACTTTATATTGTTTATATCATTTATTATCTTTAATTTTATTACACTTGTTGAGTATTTAACTCACTATTACTGATTTATTTCCTCCAGATGAGCACGCCCTTATACCCAATAAGGAAGAGCATAATTTAGGAGCTGGCTAGGCTACAAATTTTGGATGAAGAGCCTTTTTAGACATAGTTTTATGAAATTGTATTTAGTGGAGTATTTTGTATCATTTTTGAGGGATTTGTATATTGATGTATGCATATAATAATGATATATACGTAGTATAGTTTTCACTGTTCTTGATAGATGTATATATTTTCACTGGTATTTATGGTTTGTCTGGGGGACCAGTGGCATTTTATCTGAGCCAATGTCATATCCGAAGTTATGAGATCGATACTACATTTTGTTGTGCTCATTTTTGGATCTTGTGTTGAAATGTGTGGCTATATATTGTATACTATATAGAGTTTTGTACAGGTTGTAATAGCTTGATAGCCATTTTACTATCGAAACTCTGTCGAATTCAGATCACGGAAGTCGGTTCATCACAATTGGTATCAAAGATAAGATGCCTTAAACTTGATTTGAACATTATGCGAAAACTTAGGATAGCATTAGTTAGATGAAATAAGTAGGTGCGGGCATAGGATGGTTAAACTAGTTTGGTAGTCTTAGTTGTCCTCATTGTTCTACTTAGACTGTTAGCCATGTTTAATTGCATAGAGTTGTTATTCTCTAGTTAATGTCCGACCTATAATCTAACCCGTACCGTTCTTGCTTTAGAATAGTCGTCGAATAGCTGAGTATGCCACCAAGAAGGAGTTCTTTGCGTGGAGCTGGCCAACCTCTCGATCGAGAAGCAGAGTATCTGGATTTATTAGGCAAAATGGCCGACGTCATTGAGATTTTGGGGCAGAGGAATCTTACTCTAGTGCCTGTTCCTACTCCACTCCCAACTCCTGCAAATCTTAGACCCTCTGCATATGACCGATTCATCCAAGAAAGGGTTCCTTAGTTTTTAGGGAAGCCTAATCTAATTAAAGTGGACACATGGTTCCAGAGGCTGAAGAAGGTATTTGTTATCATCCGTTTTCCCAAGGAGGATCGGGTATTGTTCGCCTCTTACCGATTGGAAAGATAAGCCCATCATTGCTTGGAGATGCAAAAAAGGGCCATGGGGGTGCCAGATCATGAGTTCACTTGGCCCATGTTCGAGTATGCGTTCATGGAGAAGTATTTTCCGTCTGCCCTCTAATTGCAGATGGTGGAAGAGTTTATCCGCCTAAAGTAAGAAATTAGGATGGTCGCTGATTATGATACAAAGTTTACAGAGTTGGCTTGAAATGCTCCGTACTTGGTCGAGGATGAGGAGGGGAGAGCAATGATGTTTTTACAAGGCTTACGAGATGATATTCGCAAGCAGTTGGTGACCCTTAATCTGTCCACCTATGGAGAGGTGCTAGATCGTGCGTTGATCCATGAGAAAGAGTTTGAGAAGGATGAGTATTTCAAGAAGAAAATGCTTAGTAAAGGTGGCGCCGATTTAAGCTCTAGTCCAAGTTCTAGGAGACCGCCAAAGAGGTTGAGGAAAGCGGATCAAGGGAAGAAGGTTAGCTCTTCTTTACCAGCCAAGCAAGCTCCTGTCGACCTATGTTAGCATTGCGGGAAGCCTCACAGAGATAGGCCTTATTACAAGACGTTGGGTGTATATTTCAATCGTGGACAGTTTGGGCACAAGATCAGAGATTGTCCCTACAAGAAGAAAGCCCTTGCCTCGAAGCTAGCTATTCCAGGAAAGGTGTTTGCAGTTTTTGTTAATGAAACAAAGGCATTTGATACTTTGTGGAAGGTATTCTTCCTATTTGTGGTGCTTCTACTTATGTATTTTTTGATTCTGAATCCACTCATTCTTTCATTTTGCCTCAGTTTATCTGTCATCTTGTATCTTCTCCTGTTATTCTCGATTATTCGTTAGTTATTTCGACACCCACAGGATTTTCGGTTGTGACTGATGTTTCATACCCTAGGTGTCCAGTTGAGGTGAATGGATTGTCGTTAGTCATTGATTTGATTCTTTTGGAGATGCATGATTTTGACTTTATTTTAGGTATAGATTGATTGTCAAAAAATCATGCAACTATTGATTATTTCCACAAGAGAGTTGATTTTGCAATTTCGGAGTGTGAGCCCTTTCACATCCAAGGAATTCGACGGGTTGAGTCGTCTAGCTTCATTTCGACTATGCAAGCCTGGCATTTGTTGTGAAGTGGATGTGAAGCTTATTTGGCTTATGCTAATGTGGCGATGAGCTATGAGCTATTGACTAAGGAGATTCTAGTTGTGCACAAGTTTGTGGATGTGTTTCCTAATAAGTTGTTTGCCATACTGCCACACCAGGAGATCAACTTCGAGATTGATCTCATGTCGGGATCAACACCTATTTTGAGGACCCCATATCGTATGGCTGCCTGTTGAGTTAAAGAAATTGAAGCAACAATTGCAAGATCTTCTAGATTTGTGTTTCATTAGACCTAGTGTTTCACCATGGGGTACCTCAATCTTATGCGTAAAGAAGAAGGATGGGACCTTAAGGTTGTGTGTAGACTACCGTGAGCTAAATAAGATCACGATCAAGAACAAGTACCCGTTGTCAAGAATCGGTAATCTTTTTGATTAGTTATAAGGGATCTACGTGTTTTCTAAGATCGTTCTTCAGTTTGGGTATCATCAACTTAGGATTAAGTATGATGATGTGGCAAAGATGGCTTTTCGGATGAGATATGGCTATTATGAGTTTCTTGTTATGCCATTTGGGTTAACTAATGCACCGGTCGTGTTTATGGATTTGATGAATTGAGTCTTCCAACCGTATTTGGATAAGTTTGTTATGGTCTTCATTGATGATATCCTGATCTATTTGAAGAGTTGTATTAAGCATGAGGAGTATTTGAACATCGTACTTTAGACCCTTCAGGAGTATCAGTTGTTCACGAAGTTAAAGAAGTGCGAGTTTTGGCTCGATGAGGTAATGTTCTTGGGCATGTCATTTTCGATGGAGATGTCTTGTTAAACCTAAAGAAAGTTGAAGTAGTGATTAGTTGGAGTTGACCGATGTAGGCGACGGAGGTCCGTAGCTTTTTGGGGATGACTAGTTACTATCGCTGTTTTGTGGAAAACTTCTCTTGATTTGCTTTGCCTCTTACCTATTTGACGAAGAAGGAAGCAAGTTTTGATTTGACCGAAGAGTGTGACCGAAACTTCCAAGAGCCGAAGGATCGTTTGACTTCAGCATCGATCTTGACTATCCCTGATGGTTCGGGTGGTTTCGAAGTGTATCATGATGCCTCTAAGTTTAACCTCGGATGTGTCTTGTGCAAAATGGGAAGGTGGTCACGTATGGATCTCGACAATTAAAGATTAATGAGAAGAACTATCTGACCAATGATTTAGATTTAGCCGCTGTGGTGTTCACGTTGAAGATTTGGAGGCACTACTTGTATGGTAAGAAGTTTCTTATGTATTCTAACCGTAAGAGCCTCAAATACCTGTTCTTACAAAAAGAGATGAATATGAGGCAGCAGAGGTGCATCGAGTTCCTTAAAGACTATAATTGTGAGATCCATCATCAGCCGAAAAAGGTAAAAGTGGTCGCGGATGCCCTGAGCCGTCAGACCGGTTTTATAGCGAGACTGCAGATCAAGTAGATGGAGATGTTGGATTGCTTGACATTTTGTAATATCTAGCGTTATATCAATGGCAACAGGATGATGTTGTCTTTCTTACAGGTGCAACCCGATATCCTTTAGAGGATTAAGGAAGGGCAGGCGGGCAATCCATTTCTGATGAATATTGTTAGAGACCTTGACCGAGACTCCCGAAGAGATTTTTGTATTCGTGCTGATGGAGTCTTGTGCTTTCGGGATCATTAATAAGAATCTGAAAGAGGAGATCATGAAAGAGGCTCACAGAACCAAATACGCGATCTACCCTGGAATAAATAAGACGTGCTAGGATTTAAGGAAAATATTCTGGTTGAGAAATATGTAAAGGGAGATTGTTGCCTTTGTTAGCCAACATCTGATTTGTTAGCAACTAAAGGCAGAGAGGAAGAAGCGATTTTGTTTCAGGCTTGCCTAGGACGCCGAGGAATCACGATGTTATTTGGGTCATTATGGATCGGCTGATGAAATCGGCTCATTTCTTGGCCATTTGGACGACGTATTCTCATGGTCATCTGACACAGTTATACATCAATGAGATTGTTAGACTACATGGTGTGCCAGCATCTATTGTATCCAATCATGATCCACGTTTTGCCTCTAAGTTATGGTAGAGTTTGCACCAGAAGTTAGGGATGAACTTCAAATTCAGCATAGCCTATCACCCTCAAACCAACAGCCAGTCCAAGCGGATGATTCAGATATTTGAGGATATGCTCTGAGCCTCAGTGATGGAGATGAGGGGGAACTAGGATATCACTTGGCATTGGCCGAGTTTTCTTACAATAATAGTTTCCAAGCAAGTATTGACATGACTTCTTTTGAGGTGCTATATAGTAGGAAGTGTCGATCTCCCATTTATTGGGAGGAGACGGGAGATAGGTGATTGTTGGATCTTGATGTAATTCAAAAAATGTCGAAAAAGATTGCGGTGGTTTTGGAGAAGTTAAAGATGGCTCAGAATCGACAGAAGAGTTATGCTAATTGGAGGATATCTGAGCTTAAATTCAAGAACGAAGATTTTGTTTTCCTTAAGGTGTCATCGTGGAAGGGAGTCTCCAAATTTGTTGTCAAGGGGAAGTTAAAACCACGATTTATTGGCCCCTTTGAGATCCTAGAGAAAGTTGGAGAAGTGGCGTATTGTTTGGCATTGTCACTGAGTTTGGTCAAGGTGCACAATGTCTTTCATGTCTCCATATTGAGGAAGTATGTCCATGATCCAATGCACATCATCGATTATGACCCCTTGGCTATCTAGGAAGATTTATTGTATCCAGAGGAGCGAATTCAGATTTTAGATCAAAAAGGCCAAATCCTATACTTGAATACTATCCCGCTAGTGAAAGTTTTGTGAAAAAATACTCCCATGAGGATGTGATGTGGGGGAGAAAAGAAGAGATTCAGGACAAGTATCCCCATTTATTTCAATGTATGTCTTCCCGTTTAAGTGTTAGGATTTGTTAATTTCAAGAACAAAATTTTCTAAGTAGGGGAGAATTGTAAGGTTTCGGATTTTAAAACATAATAATTAGGAGATAATTAAGTTAATATAATCAAAATTAAGTTTAATTCATATGAAAAAATTAGGACCCGGGAACATAGGAGAAATCGGCGAGGGGCACTCACCGAGTGCCTTGGGTGGCACCGTGAGTGCCCAAAGCAGGATCGGCCGCGTCTGCCAGGCGCTTGAGTGCCCGAGCAGGTGCTGGGAGCAGAACGACAGCGCCTGCAGGGTGCTAGAGATCCCGAGTAGGTGCCAAAATTGTGCGCCAACCCTCGATATAAATACCCAATGAGGGTTTCAAACGGTCATTTTTCGAGATTTCCACATAGAAGAGAGAGAGAGCTCGAAGGAGTAGAGAGAGAAGGAAGAATTCAAGGTTCCCGAGTCTGATTTCAAACTCGAGATAGTTAGAAAATTTATAGATCGGGTTGAGATAAGTGTACTTATACCATTTTCTCTCATTTTCTTACACTTTTATTCCATTTTCTTCAAATATTCTCGTTCTGATACCCGATTAAGTTCATATTTTGTAATACTCATGGCTTGAGCATGATTATACTTCGATTTCATATCCGATTTGTGAGTTTTTTTCGGTAACTCGCACCCGAAAACCCTAACTCATGCCCCTTTCGATTTTGCCCGTTTCCCTTGAAATTTATGCATGATTTGGATTTAAGATCCTGGAACTCTAGCCTTAAGGACGCAGGTACTCCGAAAATTTGGTATTTATACACAAATAATTTGTATATGTTAATTTTTTGTATTCTAAAAATATTGTGGACGTGAATTGTGATATTTAACATGTATATCATATATGCGACCTTGTATATGTTTTGAATATTATGTTGCATGTAAATGTGAAGGGATTTATTGTCTGAAAGCTCTAAAATTACATTTGGCTTACGGTGTTAAGAATTTCTAATATATCCCATACTTTATGTTGATTTATATATAGAATTGAAAGCATTTGAAGTTGTGAATTCATAAGAAAATCAGTTATCTATGTCCGTGTCAAGAATTAAAAAAAGTTATGTAAAGTCTTTGAAGGGAACTCACAATCCGATAAGTTTGATTAACCATTCTCCAAAGAGTGAGAACTTTTGTATAAATTTCTGGTGGAACTTTTCCTTAAGAATAAGTATATATGGAATTAGACCAAAAATTTATATTTTAGAGGGTATTATTTCCTAACATGCCTTAAAATATTATTACAACAAATTGAGAAATTGCTCTTGGACCATGGGAGATGCTCTGGTGGTATATCTATTATCCGTTATCTGGCCCTAGGCATTCGGCATTGTCCGGCACGGAACATTAAAATTAATATTCGTGATTAGCGCCATAAAATATGTGGGGACATACACATTCATTTCCTTGATTTGTTTACATCGTTAGCTGGTAAGGCCTACCGGCTCTAGTCTGCAAAGTAATAAAGTCATACACATTTTAGAACTTAAAGAAAAATAAGTAAATCAGGGAGAATAAATGTATTACGGAAAGTGCATCTGATCATGATTTATACTTACACATGTTCATCATGCTTTATATTCTTTCTCCGCTTTATATTGTATATATTGTTTATTGTCTTTGATTTTAGTGCACTTATTGAGGATTTGACTCACCATTACTACTTTCTTTCTTCCAGATGAGTATGCCCTCATATCCGATGAGGTAGAGTAGAGCTTCGGAGTTAGCTAGGTTGTAGATTTTGGATGAAGAGCCTTTTCGGACATAATTTCATGGAATTGTATTTGGTGAAGCATTTTGTATCATTTTTGAGGGATTTGTATATTGATGTATGCATATGATGATGATGTATACATAGTGTAGTTTTTGCTGTTCATGATAGATGTATATGTTTCTGCATGTATTTATGGTTTGTTTGGGAAACCTAGTGGCATCTTATCTAAGCGAACAACATATTCGGAATTATGATATCGTTGCCAGATTTTTATTATGATCATTTTGGATCCTGTGTTGAAATGTGTGGCTATTTATTGCATACTGTACAGGATTTTGTACAAGTTATATCAACTTGATGGCCATTTTATTGTCGAAACGCTGTCGGATTCTGGTCAGAAAAGTCGGTTCGTCACAGATATCATGTGTAAGATATTTGGTCATATAAGCCTTGAGCTATCTAAACCCATATGCTATCACTTTTTTGTGCCATAAAAGTACGCAACCCAATCATCTCGATGACATATCATAATACTCTTTCTACCCATCTGACCCATCAAGAATAGTCAAAATAGGCAACGATGTTAATCTCCATTTCAATTTCTAAAAGCTTGCCTCACACTTCTCCAACCATTTGAACTTGGCATATTTCTATGTCAACTTAGTCAACAATGTCGAAATGCAAGGAAATCTTTCTATGAACCTACTATAATAACCTGCCAATCTAAAGAAACTTCATACCTCAATAGGTGATGTGATGGGATGTATTTTCTGACTGGAATCCGATAAAATTCTGATAGTAAAACGGCCGCCAAATAAATATAACCTATACAAAATCCCAGTACAATATAAATTTACAACCACAATATCATCATCACAGGATCTGAAAGTCACAATTCACAATATGTGGTACCGACATCATAACTTCAGATATGACGCTGACTCAAATAAGCTACCACTAGGTATCCACAATTAATCATAAATATCTGTAAAAGTACACACATCCATCAAATACAACGGAAACTATACTACGTATACATTATCATCATCATTATCACGTGTGGAGACTCGAGCCTAAACACTCAAACACACGGCTCTAGCCGCACACGCGGACTAAAATTTAAAATAAAATATAACAATTCCATATTTCAGACTATTTCTTTCTTTTGATTTAACTATATCATGATAAACTCATCCATTATCCACAGAGACATATTAAAGAAGAGACAACTCAAACAAAAGAAAAATATATAAATCTTCATAACAAATTAAACTCTGATGACTCCACAACATAAATCAACTGGCTACCAGAACCTTCTTCTCTACCAGAATTTCTTCTTGTGATACGGACGTCTTCCCCACCAAGCTAGATGCTATCTACTCAATCTGGAGCCAAAGAAATGTAAAGTTGAGCCAAAATCCAGCAAGTGATAATAATCAAAAACGCTAATAATAATAACAATTTCGGATATCAAACTATAAAGGTCTCAACATACTCTAACAACCTATTATATTTAAGACAGATTACAATACATCGTAAATACTACTCTAGGCAAGATAGGTCACACTTATCCCGTACATCCAAAAATAACAAGAGTGCCAAGAATCAATGGTAATCCGCTGAAATCCGACATTAACGATGATTAGGGATTCCCCTGGTCCATATGTTAGCGAGAACGACCAGTATAATCGTGATAACAATCAATATGGATTCTACTAAATCCGAATATCATAGGATCCACACAAGAATACTGCTAACACAACTAATGAGGTACTTACAATCATAGAACATCCCAAGGAAACTCCTGGATCTTATTCCGCCACCGTAAACCAAAGGCTGCGTATATCCCCCGACACTGGGTACTTGCACGGGCTACCCAATACTTGCAAGTTTGACTTCCGACTAAATCTAAGATCCACAGAAACTCTTCCCAACAAAGTACCGATATCTCTCGAGCATGCTCATCATCTGACTCAACTAGGTACAGATGATCTCATCTACATGCTCCTCTTCCAACTCTACTAGATACGGAAGGTAACTCACAAGTCAAACCTCGCATCTCCTGCCATGATACCCACGATATCATGATCTATGATGATCACATGGCCATAAGAATCCTACCGAATTAGGCAATGTACCTCAACCTATCAGGATACGAAAATCAGTATTAGATAAGCGTAGACCACATTAAAGTATCATAGCTCCCATTTGACTAAAGACTTTAATATTTTCATACACTCTCCTCAACCTTGACTGTAGGAAGCTAACAAATTCAAATACTCACACACCAAGTATAACGCAAAGAAAGTTTTGCAATATCAACAACAAAACGTCGTTTGGTGTTGACACGCGCCGTATTCATACCATCAAATCTAATACAAAAGATCGTATCTCAGAACGTCCAAAGGAAGTACATAGATAGAGATATGATTTAAATAATCAGTTCAACTATTTTACTATTTTTTCATTTTATTCCGGTGTAAGTCCTACTACTACTAAGGCCAACATTTAGTGATCACTTATTGACAAACCAAAATAAAACAATTAATTTCAACATAAATAATATTTTATCACATTTCACTTTATTTTATTAACATCATTATTAACGGGTTGTCCATCCACTACAACCCAAATATTTATAGTCACGTTACCGGTTCTTCCACACAC